>JACEOJ010000208.1:316229-339101 GCA_013761285.1 Campoletis sonorensis | reverse complement strand
TCTCTCTCTCTCTCTCTCTCTCTCTCTCTCTCTCTCTCTCTCTCTCTGCGTGTAGCTCATGGAAAGATCGATCTCTGCCTGGAGGCAACGTTTTTCAATTAATGTATTTATGAGATTCGTGTTACGCGGCTACTACTGCGAGAGAGCGGAAAAAAAGATTAAAAGCAAACAACGAGAATCCCCTTGAAACGTATGAATCGCTGCGGAAAATGTTTCAACCGAATTATAAAAAAAAAATCAATTCTTCGCCCATTCCACCGATGTCGTTATGAAATATAAAAAAAATAAAAATCAGCGTGATTACACGTATTTACGCGTAAATGAATAAAAAACCAAAGAAAAAATATTTACCGCTAAATAAAAAATGGAAAGAAAAGATGATTCGGAACGATGGAACGCAATACGAAAAGAGAGGGGAACGAGTGGCGGATGAATCGGGGATGCTTCGGGGCTAATTGCTGTCGGTTGGATTGTGGCTGTGCAACGTGAGCAAATAACATCTGTCAATTAGAGATTGCGAAGAGGATCGTTGGATGGTGGATAAAGTTTGCGAACGGGAGTTGATGCCGCAACGTTTGCGGATTGGGCAGGATCGTACAACTAGAGCAATAACTTGAATAAAACTGTATGTACTGTTCTGTACACACTGTATAAACAGACCGCGCGGCTGACGGTGTATCAGGTCAATTGCCAAAATGAAAAAGGGACAAATTGATCAAGTGTCCCGGCTCGAGTAATTTGTTAACCACTTTAAAAAATAGTCATTTCAAAAGAGTCAACAAAAAAACGATGAAAATATCTTTTCATTTTCTGCACTCAACAGCGATTTATCTTTTGGTAGAACACGACGTGAAACAGTGTTTCATCAAACAATTCGTGGTTTTTGGTGTTGGAGCAAAACAAAAGTACAAATAATGTAACAAACGAGATCAGAGAGCGATGAGAGAATTTTTTTTTTTTTTTTCAACCGACAAAAACGAAACCACAGAAGAAAAGGGCCCTTTTGAGAGAGAAAACTCGCAAAATTCTCTTTGGTTCGAGTAAAACGCACGCACGCATATGCAGATATATGAAGAGATAGAGAGAAGGCACAACTCGGTATTCGAGAGAAAAGAGAAGAAACCCTCGTCCGGGAGTTTGCGCGGGTTAACGTGTAACAGTACGTACATAATCCGTTATTTGCTTGGCGAAGCACCGAGCTCGTTGGGTCGGTTCGTTGTACGTATATATATATATATATATAGAGAGAGAGAGAAGCTCCAACACACAGGGTAATGCACACCGGGCGGGTGGGCGGGTAGCCGGAGCGATTCTCACCGTACATAGAAAATCGCGTTGTGCAGGTACTACTCGAGGCATTAATTGGGATTAAGTAAATCAAGACGCTAATTAGCTCGTCCGTTTCCCGGACCAACATTCAACCGTTGCCTCCGTATGTTCCTACTCCCTTTCCACTTTCCCAAAGCTTCATCCAATTTTCCCGCCAATTTACCACGGTTCGAGCTCTGCCGCAAAATTTCATATTTATACCGGGCCAGTTAAATATAGTTTATACAAGCGCGCGCGCCCGCGCCCACGTCTATGATTGTGTTTAACCGGGGACGATAGCTTTGCTGAAGGCATCTTTCCATGCTCGAGGAGAGGATATGCCTCCATCCCCTGCGGGCAATCATCGAAATTTCATATCCAGAGAAAAAAACGTTGCGTCTCCGGGGAAAAGTGAGGGCTCTTGTCGTACAGCGATTAATTCTTTGGTATAGTAAGATAATTCAATTGAGAGTCGAAAAGAGCCAACTCAAAATGGACAAATGTGATGTCAGGGCGGAAACGATTGGAAATGAAATTTGTCCGAGACTGCGTAGCGGGAATTCGATTATACTCGAGGACATGAGAGAAGACTTTTTGATGAAACGAAAGAACGGGATTGAAAGGAAAGTAACGACTGCGAGGGGGCCAAGAGAGAGAGGGAGAAAGAGAACGAACTGCGGCGGTGTGCCTTCGTAATATCGTGAAAAGTGTTTGCTCAGCTTGTCTCAACCAGGTTCGGAGCATTAAACGCCAAGAGTTCTTCTTTCCTCAAATACGTATGTACTTGTAGGAATAAGAGTACCGTACCCTCTTGCCACCCCCGCCACTCTTGGTATACACTTTTCTCTTATCCCGATTGTTCCTTCGGGGTGTCTGTGCCGCTACTGTGAACCACGAGGCTAACCCTCTTTCTCGCCAATTTCGAGTCAAGGGTATGGAGAATACTATGTTCACATTTATGTCGCTTATTTCGCTGGACCACAATACGAAATGATTCGATATTCCGCAATTTGACGTTGATACAGCTTCGCTAGGTCGTGTCTTTATAGTTCTCATCGACTCCTAGAGAAATGTCGTAGACTTCGTTACTATTTCCAACCATCAGCGATATCCTGCTTCCGGGAAATGGTTCGCTACGGGTCCTTTGCTTTTCCTCGATTGCAAACTGCTGTTGATCGCCTGACTTGTCTTGTGAATAAAAACAAAAAGAAAATACAGGTTGATATTGCAAAAAAATGATCGGTTCACTTTGAATAAAGATTGAAGGTTGATTGAGGCTGAGAAGGGAGGCGCGGGGGTTTCCCGTGCCACGACAATCGATCGAGCAACGTTTTCGTGCTTGAAAGAGATCCCCGCGAACAAAGGGATTCCCACGTGGGGATGCTTTGATTTCTCGTTCTCTCATCGAGGTCCGTTGTACTCAGGATATTAATCCCAAGGGTACGGTTAGTCAGAATCGTCACAACGAGCAAAACCGAGGCGAGATGCGAGAAATTAAAAAGGAGACGAGAGGACGAGAACGTCGTTTTGGTGGCGGCGGCAGCGATGAGAAATATCTCAAAAATATGACCACGCGTGTTTGTCGAAATTCAAAAGAGCGATGCATCATTTCGTTTCATACGAGGATTCGAGGAGCCCAACGAAATGAGACGAGAATCTTGGGAACCTCCCCTGCGTGCTTCTCTTTCGCGAGTTACATATTTATATAACTCTACGCACTGTACATACCCATTAAATATATTTCTCAAGTACCTATGACGGAATAAAGCACGAAATTCGACGGAACCTGAATTATAAACTACATTACGCAAATAGTAACGTTGAAGAGAGGGTGGAAGATGAAGGGCGAAGCAAACGGAATGTCAGAGCGAGAACGAGCGAGTCCGCGAGCGATTTAATTTGAGGAAAAACACGAGTGGCCCAGAGGAAGAGTCTGCAAAAGACGCATCTTTCTCGTTAAGCAAGTTCAGGTGGTGCAGTCTTTTTTTTTTAATTCGAAAGTATAGGAAACAGTAAGTTCACGAAATTGGATTGATTTTTAATCTGACAATGTCGAATAGACGTCAAAAGTGTGAATATTTTACGTTTCGATGATCTGTCAGTCGGATCCATCGATAATAATCTTGGTACACTTTTTTTCGATGTCAACTTTCTTCAGTACTCAAATTTGAAAGATTCATTCGAATTGCAACAGATTTCATCGTCATTTTCGTCAGCATATCAACTTTTTTAAGGAGAAAATTCTCTCGAGGTTTTTGTCGTAACATTTTTCGCGTTTTTCTCTCACTCGTCTCTGTCCTTGTTTTCTCTTCTTATTCCATTCGACTTTGAAAGAAAAATCAAAAATCGAGTAAACGGGTTTATGGGAATAAGAATGAAAAAATGGGCACTTTCGAAAATAACTCGGTCTATCGGATCGCTAGGCATCTCAGTGACGGAGACGGTGAAAGAGGGAGAGAAAGAACGATATTGGCGAGGGTGAGGAGGAGAAGGAGGGTAGCGAGGTTGGCAGCGGCCAATCTGGTCTCATCGGGGGCGGGTTCTCCGGTCATGGAAAGCACGTTCGGCACGGAGAGAGGGTTGAAAATAGAGAGAGCGGTAGGGGGGGTGTAACGCGGAAATGGTCCCGCGCTGTGCTCCCCCAGCGTTCAAATCACGGAACGCGGTGCATAGTCAAGTCGTTCGCGCTCGTCTCCGTCGAGAGACACCTTTTCACTTTTTCGTCTCTCCTCTCTAAAGATTGGGTATTTCGAGAGCTTACGAGAAGTAATCGAGTCTCTGCCAGCAGAAAATGAAAGAACGACAAGGGAATGAATAATTATTTTTGTGAAATGTTGGCTAATCATAAAAAATAAGACGAAGGTGTAGTCACGGGTAAAATGTTGATTTAAAAAGTGTGATAAATAGAAGAATCACGATACAGGAAGATCGTGGTGATTCTTTTTTGTGCGTGGACGAGATGTACAGTTTGTACAGAGCGTGGTTTGGCGGCGAGGAAAGTTATCCTCGTCTGGAGACTCTCTCGCCGCCCGATACCCTCGTTAGAGTTGGTAACGAGGGTGAACATCAGTTTGTCGCTCATCGGGGTGTCTTAGCCGCTCACAGCGGTTACCTCAAGGCTCTGTTAGCGACTGCGACGAGTTCCTCGCGCGAGGAATCGACTTCTCCGACCGTTACTTCCGTCTCCGTCTCGTCCGTTGGTAATTAATCTCGTTTTATTTAGTTGCTGTTATTATTGTTCTTGCTACGATTATAACGATTATTTAAAGTGAGTTATATAATCGAGTGATTGGTTGGTTGGATGACAGGCGGTGAAGCCTTCGCTCCGCTGCTCAATTACATGTACACCGGACGTCTCGAGGTGACCCTGGAAAATATATACAGTGTTCTTTTGGCAACGCATCTGCTTCACATGCCCGGTGCGTTGGAACAATGCAGAGCCGCACTTCTCAGACTCCGCGGTCCACCTCCGGGACTCTCCGAGACTTGCTCGTCTCAGGGAACCACGACACCGGTCTCGACAACGGTGACAACCGCACCACCCGTTACCGTTCTTCGTCCAGTACCCAACCGACTTGTTGGTCCTCCACTGTGCTGGTCTCAGCCAACTCTCTATCCTTCCCCCCCTCACGTCGGCCTCTCTCACTTGACTAATTTTCAACTCTCACCGGGACTCTCGATTTTATCGAATCCCGGAGGAATTCTTCGCGGGCCAACCACAACGGCACTCCCTTACAGGTATTTATGCAAAAAAAAAATCATTGCATTAATACGACGAAAAAAAATGAGTAATGAAAGAAAATAAATTACAGCATTTTTTTCTTGGTAGTTACAGAGGAAATAGTCGGTCGACATCACCGCCTCAAACGAGTCTAGATATCCGACGATCCGACAACCCGGAAGTTCCAAGTATCCCGGACGAACACGACGAGTCCGGCCACGACGATGAGATCGAGTGTGAGAATGTGGTAGATGGCGAGGATGAAGGGGAAGGCGATGAGGATGAGGAAAATGAAGAGTACGAGGAGCAGCCGGAAGAAGCAAGGGAGACGACGACCGGGGCCGTCCAAGGAGATAAAAGAAAGAGGAGGAGACGGAGAAGGAGAAGGACTGAGGGGATGGCAAACAGCGACGATGGAATAGTTGTCAGTACCGAACGTTCATCGAGTCTCCTTGAGAACAATATCGGAAGAACAGTCTCAACAACGATCGCGAGAACAGCGAAAAGTCAACGCGGTGGAAACCACGTTGTCGTCGTTCTCGGGAGTCCAAAGTCAAGAAAACCTGAGGAATCGGCAAGTACGAGCAACGGAATTGGCACCGGGGTTATTTACGACGTCGCTTGTTGCGACGGTCCCGTCAAATTTCATCGAGTACTTAACGAAAATTACGTCGCGACCAGCCGAGTCCCGCCCCGACGAGTCATGCGAACCGATACACCGAGTGAGGAGGACCTCGAGGTTGGACGGTTCGTCGAAAACGACGAGAACGGTAAACCCGAGACAACAATCCCGAGCATCGATCCTCCCGCCCGTTGTACCGGCAGCGTTGGCACTAGCGATGGCAGCGGCGGTGGCAACAGTTCCTCTGGTCTTCACACAACTTATACTTGCGGCTATTGTCGTCACACCTTCAAGTCGCACTATTGCTACAGAAAGCACGCTAGACGGCATTTATTACCGGGTTCGGAGAGCAGTGAAACCGGCCGGTTACCCACCACGACTCCTAGCCCTAATCGTTCGGACGGGAGACGCAGAGAGGTTAAACTTCTGGATCTCAATGTCCAATATTATCCCTGCAAAATTTGCGGTAGCAAATTTCCCAGCTATTACTTCGTCCACAAACACAAGAAACTCTGTCATGCAAACGTCGACGAGAGTGTTTCAAACGTTCCCGACGCTGAATCCGCCACAGTCTCCGCGGCCGCTAACCTCATCGTTCAAGGTACGACCAACTCAGCTGATTCATCAATGAACAATCATTCGCGAGATTAATCCAAGTGAACGAGTGAGTCTCTCACGCTACTACGGCGGTACCGTTTTTGACTCTCGTACAGCAGTGCCAACTTGTATTGTTTTATCAATTCCAATGTATATAGTATAGAAGTTGTAATTTTGTCAAATCGTCTGCCGCCGGCCCTGGGCCTTTCGTTCTGGTAATTTAATAAATCATTTTCTCTTTTCTTTATCGGAGTGCAATTACTTTTGCTTTCCAAAGAACCAAAAGAACGTCCTTGAATTATTCTCTGGTTCCTATCAACTGAGTTTCTTATAAATATAAAATACGAACGTCAGCGTCGAAATTTTGAAAAATAACGTCAACCGAACGATTTAACGAGCGACGAGAATAAAAGCAATTTTCTATTTTCAACTATAAGACGAAAGCTGGAGCGTCCGGTACTTGTTCTACGAATCGCAACAAAAAAACAGAGAATATTAACTATCGACTAATTACTAACGTTCTACGAATAGACGTTGCAGTATAAATGCATGTGAGAATGAATAGAATGACGATACTCTGGACAGCAAGTGGGTGAGAGTGTTGTGTGGAATGTACGAGAGGCGTAAGGCACTCCGCGAGCCACGGTCCTCGACAATTACATTAATGACCATATCAATTCGACGCATCGGTGTTTAAACCATTTGACGCTATCGAATCGATAGCGTCAAACTGGGTAATTATTGCTGATTAAACAGGAGTAAATGACGGTGCCGGTGCGCAGGGATAAAAGCAGGGATAAAATATCCGCTGCTATTATAATATCGACAATAACGCTGGCGCACGCGCGCGCGACTCGTTTAATGGATTTCACGCGCATCGGTTACCCCTCATTGCACACGAGCAATTACCTTCCTGCAATTAGGCAATTTACAATAGAACAAGCGTGATTTCTTCCGGCTCAACTTTTTTTCAAACTGTAAAAAATAATAAAAATAGAAATGAAAAAAGAAAAAACAATGTAGCCGAGCTACTTACCAATGTTGTCGATCGTCTGCGCCTCTTCGTCGCTCGTCTCCATTGTCGTCGCGTGATTCTCTTTCTTCTTGTCCTTAGACCTGCTGCTGGTGGTGCTGGTGGTGCTGGTTCCGCCACTGTCACCACCAGTCACACCGGACGTTGTTGTTGTCATCGTCGTCGATGCTGTCATTGTCGTTGAAGTCGGCGTCCCCGTCGTCATCGATGGCGTCTTCTTTTTGTCCTTTTCTGTTTGTAACGAGCCCGCGACGTTCGTACCGCTCATGTTCAAACAGGACGATACCAGCGTACTTTCGGTACTACGAATAAAAAAACAATACAATTTAGAAAGACCTTCCAAGTTTTTAAAATTTCACTTCACGTGGATAGAATTTGGAAGCATTTTCCGCTGATATTTCGCAAGCGTTCCTCCAGTCTCGCGAGTTAAAACGAGAATAGATATTATGCGAGGAAAAGGGTTTAAGGGAAAGGGGAAGGGGAGTAGAAATTCGCGACTGATACATGTCGAGTCAATCGTATCATAACTCGAGTCAATTAAGATGATGAACGCCGAGTGGATGGCTGTGCAAATAATGCCTCGCTAACGGTTAACCATTGATTACCATTACAATCCGCTAATAGCCGGAGCTGCTTTTTCCCCAGTGATTCACCCAACGCGAATCTCCCCCTCTGGCTTTCTAGTTTACGAGTCGTAAACTAGTAGCCCCCCTTCCAGAGCCGTACGAGAACAAGCAACGCCCGAAAATAGTGCGACTACTTTGTCTTTTTTTTTTTTCCTTCTTGTAATTTCGATTCCCGATATCTTGTAAAGTTTCGAAACTGCATGAGGAAAGGGTTGATATGCGTGGTTAATCGCCGAGTGAATATTTGAAACTCGAGAACGAAGATAGGAAGACCGGGCGGAGGGATTGGGACACGGAAATCCCCCACTTTCTGTTTGTACAACGAATGAATTCCACTGAGTGAAAGCGCCACTCAATCAAATCAATCACGTTTACCGCGCATCTATTTTAATTAAAACGAAACTCGAACGACAGAAATGAAAAATGATGGAGAGCGAAGAACGGGGATCTGTGTTTGAAGTGATCCCGACTATGGCATCCATTGCAAAGCGATGCTGAGGATTAAAAAGCGAGAAGTAATGTTCTTACGTGTAAAAAGAAAAAGTGATTTTGTCGTCGACGTCGTAGTTTATGTGATTTTGCCCCGTTTTTAAAAAAGTCCATTCCAATTTGTATGTTATAAAAATAAGGCTACTTACGCCGCGAGTTTCGAGTCTTTTCCCGAAATAATCTCAGAGCTCGAATGCGACTCTTCCCTTGTATCTTTGACGATCGTATCTTTCATAACGCCCTCGAGTTTATTCTCCTTATTTTCTTTGTTGGCTTCTCTCGCGTCCTTGGCGCTACAAGTCGAAGAGCTCGTAAGAACACTGGTTGTTGATGCTGTATTACTTTGGACGGATGAGGCGTTCGTTGTTGACGTCGACATTGCCGTACTTTCGATCGACGCTACACACAAACCCGAGGACGATATAGTCGAAGAGGTTGAGGTACTATTCGCTGAGGTCCCCGTTGCCGTTCCCGTTCCCGGTCCTGACAACGTGGTCAAAGGTGCTGCAGCGCTTGACGCCGTTGATACACCGGTGGTATTTAAGGGACCCATCGACGTTGTACTTGTCGTTGTCGTCGTCGTTGTTGTCGATGCCATGTGCGACGTTGTCGTCGTCGTCGCCGCTGTCGTCGTAGTTGTCATCCCCGTGGTCGTTGACGTTGTTGCGTTCACTGTTGTCGAAGATGCCGACGATGTTGTCGTCGAGGCTGAGGAGGACGAGGCAGTCGATACGGCTGACGCCGAGGTTGCTGACGTTAACGACGAAGCCGAACTGTTTTGAGGATTTTCCTGGGTCTTTTGTTGCTGCTCACGCTGCAGCCTCGTCGTGACACCTGTCGTTAATATATCTATCGCTCCGAGTGTCGAGTTACTATTGTTTACCTGTAGTAGAAAAAAAATTACGTGTTAACGAATTAAAAGTCCGGACGACAGCGCAAGAGTATCAATCCTCCAACATCATTCGACATAGATATGAACTCACCTTATTGTTAGGATTGTTTCGCGAGCTGCGCGTTCGTTGCCGCGACTTTCGCAATAGCTGCTTATAATTTTCAGCTTTTTTAGTGAGGTAGTAATGATGCACGCAGTCAGGAACCGATTTGTGTTCCAACGATTGAGCTATAGCTCCGAAGTTCTTGGGATGCTGAAGATACTTTTCCTTAAAGAGCTCGTGTTCCAATGGGCTCCAAACGTTTATCAGCTTGCGCTCTCGATGAAGCGACTCAAGTTCCTCGGGTGGTAGCAGGCCGTTTCGATTTTGAAACGCTATCCACCTCTGTCTCGAGTCGAGCAGCAACGGCGGAATAACCGCGTACGAACGCATCTTCTTATCCTCCATCTAAACATTCAACGGACACGCGTTACCAACGCGCTTTCGTTAGCTCCCTCATTCTTTTTTCACCCAATCGCCCGCTTGCCCCAATTTTTACTCTAGTCAAAACAGTCTCAATGAGAACGATCGATCTCATCGATAATTCGTTGAGGGGGAAAGAGCAAATGCTGCCCTACACGTTACTAACCTGACGAGATTTAATCGAAATTCTAGACTCTGTCGACCCCTCTTCCTGCGGATTCGATCAAACTAAGTATCTTCCATGGAGCATCCACAAATAAGTATTACGACCAAGATTACGATAATAAACTTTTTACACCGAGTCTCCATTCGAATAGCAGTACGCGGTGACGATCACCCATGCACTATACGGACATTATTCTTTTTTCTTTTATTGACTTTTTAAAATATTCACGGAAACACACTTTTTTGCACTATTTTTCCAAATAAAAATCAATTGATCTAGTTTTTATTTTATCCTTGCGTTACTAATTCATTTTTTGTTGTCCAAACGATCCGGGAAAACTCATTGCAGCTCCTGGGCTTGAAAATCAATAGTCCGAATCTCCCATGAATCAGCGTTTGTTATTACTCTTGTTAGTCGACAATCATTACATGTAAATCCCCGTAATAAAAATATACAAGTGACGATGTCTGCAAAGGAAGCTCAAAGATCATGCAAGTTAGCTGATGACCCAATGAACGCCCTTACATAGAAATTCCAACGACAAGCAAAACCAGCACATTCGTGAAGAGGCAAAAACGTTACAAAGCAGAAAGTTAGTTTGGAAAGCGTGATCCGGTAAGCAAAGCTCCATGGCAGAAAGATTTTAAGGATCAATCTCGTCTGGTTAGTTGTTAAAAGAGGACGAGGACGATTTACACGATGAGACCCGAATAGCCCCAATTTTCCGCAGGGAACAGAGTAACAAGGATGAGACATCAATTGACAACGGCAATGACGTAAAATGGGTTCGGTAACGATGGTATGGAAATCTGCATCGTCGAAATACAAAGAAAAACCGTTTTTTAACCGGAATATGTCCAGTTCTAGAAATTGCCTTAGTTTTACTTGCATATTTAGTTTTTGCACATATATTGCGAAAACATTTTGGGCTTTGCCAGAGAATACAAACGAAATTTCGTTGCATTCCAACGATGCCAATTTCAACATCGTTTCGTAACGTGCGTTTTGCTTTTTTTGTTGCTGCTTTCTCTCTTTCCACTCTTCGACGTGAAAACCATTTCGGTCCGACGCCCGAAAAACTTTTTTTGTCTTTCTTCTCTCTCTCCCTCTCGTGATGAGTATCGCTCGATCAAATTGGTGGTCAATGATCGTGTGAAAAGACATTTCACGTCCGCTCAGCGCGGGAGAGAAAAACAATGTTTAGAAGAGGAAAAAAAAGAAGAAAAAATACCTCTTGCTCCTGAAGACCGTCCATGATTTCTTCGAGATCAGCCTCGCTTTTAATACGAGCACCGACCCTGTTGAATCGTTCTTTATCCTCTCTCTGCTTTCGCAATTCAGGAAATACCTTCTCAAAGAATTCACGGTTCTTGGTCTCTTTCGACTTCCTCTTTTGCGTTGCCTCCAACCGTTCGACCTTACGATGCCACTCCTGAACGAGAATTGCATAAGTCTGTGACTGTTGACGATGAAGCGAGGCTCTCTCGGCGTGCTCTCTTCGTAACCTAGCGACCAGCCTCGCACGCATGCAGGACTGATGCCTCGTTCGATTCTCCTGGTAAACGTTCGTATCCGAGGGTTGATTGTACAATGGGAGCTCGACCTTCGGACCCAGTCTATCGAGTAGCCGATGCGCTTCCTCCGCCTTTTTCTGCAACACCAATAATCAATTAATCGAAGTCAATAACATATTCGATGGGAACTGATAGAGATCAATGAAGGAGAACTTGACGGCAACGACACTCTTACAAATCTTAAAATGCTTTCTTACCCTATTCTCGGCATAGATTTTTTGTGCCAATGACTGATGTTTCGGTTGCAGCGACTGTTCCTCAACCGGTCGTTTCAGACCAGCAGCTTCAAGGGGTTTACTTGCCGTTTCCTCGAGTTCTTTGAGCTTCTTACGAAGTTTACTTATTTGAGACTCCCGCTTGGCAATTTCCCTATCGACTTTTGCTATTTGTTGAAGTAAATCGTCCTTGGTACTACGGAATTGAGCGTCCTCTTGCGTACTCGGCTCGGGTAAGGTAGGTGAGATCGCTTCTGTCTGCGGAGTGTAAGCACCTGCTGTCGGCGGCTGCTCCTAGCACGAACGAAAATTCATCATATAGTTTATCATAGCGTTTGACGGTTCTCGGTGGTAACCGACCGAGCGTGGCGCTGGCGAGGGTCGTACCCACCCTGCCACCACCATCGCCTCTCCCGATAAGGCTGGATCTCTAGTTTAATCATTTCTCGGTAAAACAGGTGATAGACAGTTACTGTTCGAGAAGATTCAAGATATTCTACCAATAGACGGTCCAACAGATAAACAAATTTTTCTCGCTTCGTAGTCGCTACAGGGTTGTAGTCTCGCCATAGTGTCGTTCAGAAGATGACTCTAATTACTTTTTCAAAATTTGACTAAAATTTGCTGGAATCTAACAACCAACATCTAACAATATCAGTTTTTCATATCTTACGGAAATGAAAAAACATATAAACTTTCTGGATAAATGTCTAATATGAAATTTAAAGATTGTTCTTCAGATATACTGTATCTCCGAATCCAAACTATGAAAATTCTTCATTTTCTTAGACAAACTTCATCACATATTCCTCTGTTATTGAGGAGATAATAAAAGTATGTAGAAAATTTCAGAGATTTTGTGTGAAAAGTAATTGTTTCTCCTGCTCCTCGTAAGAACGCGTGTAAAACTGTGCAATCTTTTGTTGTAAATACGTCGAATACCGACAGGAGAATCGTTTTGAAAGTTTGAAAGTTGTTTCACAATAGTACCCTGAATACATCCTCAAAAATTGAAGAAATTCTGTAGAAAGAGGCTTTGGCGAGAGTGCTACGTCAAAAAATCGGGAAAAAAAATTTCTACCCACCCTCGTATCTATCCTAAGTGGTTGCTGCAACTGCACGTGATCCTGCTTGATGCATGTATCAGCTGGTGAAATTGGTTGACAGGGTTGCTGCTGTTGCTGGGACTGTTGCTGTTGCTGCTGTTGTTGTTGCTGTTGCTGTTGTTGTTGTTGTTGTTGCTGTTGTTGTTGCTGCTGTTGCTGTTGCTGCTGCTGCTGCTGTTGCTGTTGCTGCTGCTGTAGCGGTTGGCCCAGACGTATTTTTTTAAAGGGCGGTGCTTCCTGGAGCGTGGCTATATCGACCCCGCGATTGCAGTACGACTCGGTCTGCATCGGCATTATCCCGCGCGGGTTTCGTGCTCCCGTAACGTGATACTCTGTTCCCGTTGGCGAGGGTGCCGGGGCTACTGAGGCAGGTGGCAAAAGGGATATCCGTGGCCGATCACCACGACTATTAACTGCGTATTCACCGGCAATGACCCCGACACCGACACCAACGCCGACTCCGACACCCACCTGCGACACTGGACTGCTGCTTACGCTTATCGCCACTCTTTCGTTGACCTGCAAAACAACGAAAAATTAATTTTTACGATTCCTCAAATAATGAATAAAAAAAAAACGGATTACGAGTTTAATCGTTATAAAACCAGCTCTGGATAAATTTTTCCATCAATTTACTGGGTAACACGTGAAAATAGTCTTGTGTTCGCGAACCAAATGTGACATTCGGTGCGCGTTACTCAATTATCGGAACTTTAAGAAAATTTATTTAACCGAATTTCATTGCCTCGTTCCTCGAAGATGGGAACTTTTAACGAAATAGTTTTTCTACTAAGAGAAAGAATGATGCGACTACGAGCAAACGACAAAGCGAATGCGTAAGAAACGTCATCCGGTAGAAGATCTTGATATGAGGCCCAAAGGAGCATGAACAGAGAGCCAGAGAAAAACGACTTTCACCTGCCCACGCATCGCTTTGATCAGCGGACTAGCTCTTTCGTAGTTGAACAAATAATTCGAAAGAGTTTATAGAAAAATGAAAGAAACGTACGTTCGACGTGGCATTTCTGTAGGGATCCCTCGTGTACGCGGCAGTGGCTCCGGGCGGCGGTGGTGTCTGGTTAACGGGAGCCGATGGTGCCGGAGGTGGCGGTGGTGGCGGTGGATAAGCGTGTACATATCGAAGAGCATTGGGAACAGGTACGGTGACGTAATTTCCCGGTGCCGTACCGGTCGCAGTTACAGTTACAACGCCGCCTGTCCCGCTCGCACCGACCGGTGGACCGACCGCTCCACCGCTTGACGGACTACCTCCTGGTGCACCCTGAACGTAGTTACCTCCCGCGACTGTACGCGGTGACACGGGACTGCTGCTCTTGTTGATGCTTATGTAGCTCTGGGTAGGCCTGAAACGAAAAATCATGGATTGGTCATTGACAACGTTACATCCTCGAGCGTCTTAATTTATCATGCACCCTGACCTTCATTCACCACAAAAAACCGTCATTGCGCCACGCCTCAAATATATTTTCTCACTCGCATTCGTTTCTCCCGATAAGGAAGAAAAAAATTGTGTGTGGTATCATTGCAAACAAAAATAAGTCAGAACGAATAAAAATAATAAGGCAAATCTCCTGCTTCTAACAGTTGACCAAGTTATTTTTGTTGGATTAGAATAATTGAAAGATAAACATTGCGAGGAGATGATGCGGAAAGGAGACGAGAAAAGGGTAAATCTCTGGCCACTTAACGATTCAGGCATTTTGCACGGAAATCCGGAAAAGCGAAAACGGATATTTTGTCCATCCGTGGGTATTTCTTGGATAACATGCCTACTATATATAGTACGTGATACCGCGTGGCGTAAATATATTCGAGTTGACCCGACCCGATAAACTTTGCACCCAGTTTGTGTGAGAGCGTCTCACACGGAGGTTTAAGAAGGGGGTGGGTGTGCGGGATGCGAACACGACAGAAAGAGGAACGACGCGTTTACGGAAGAGTAAGCCGCGCGGGGATGTTTCACATCCTGACTATATCGAGCTATGGAAACTGTACATGCGGAACCACAGCGCAGGACTCAACGTGGCGGTGCCGGGATACGCTAAATTTCCAAAAATCCCTGTTCGGTATCGCTCGTCTTTCTAATTTTGGAATACATTCGATCGTATTTTTAAATATTTTCTCTTCTCCCCTCTGACCTCTCTCTCGTCTCTCATAAAGTTATGGGGCATTCCACGTCAAATTTGCATATTTGATTTTGCTGAATTTTTTTCTCGTTTGGTGCTTACTGAAACCAGCTTAACTGATTTTTTTCAGAATTTTATCTCCAAGAGTTTGTGAAATATGATTTTTATTGGAATTTCTTATTTTTCCGAAATTATAATAGCGCAAAAAAATCGCATTCTTTCAAACGAAAGTACATATCAAAACACCAGTTTTCATTCTTCATCTATTGAGCTTCCTTGATTGAGAAATTACGGATTTGGAAGAAAAAAATTTGAAGTAAAATCTGAAAACAATTGGGTAAGTTGTTTTCGGAGATAAAAAAGAATTCAACGACATTAAAAATGCAGAAATTTGAAAAATACAAATTTGGCGTGGAACGGCCGTAGTATCCGTGCCGTGATGTCGGTTGCCCGGCTACAGGGCCGTTTAGCCGGGCAGAGGATCGGGAGAGCTCCGGGTTTTTGCACAGATGCAATTCCCCGAACGCAGCCAACGGGAGGGTAAGAGAAAGAGATGCGCGGCATCGAAGCCGTTCGAAATTAGATTCGCGAACGAAAGTATCCTCTCCCGTGGTAAGTTGGAACAAAAACATCAGAGAGGGAGAGAGAAACGAGAAACGACCAATGGAGGAAGGAGGCGGCAGCGACGGCAACGGCGGTTTGTGCGCTTCGCGATGAACATGGCGCCCGAGTTTGTCGGGACGCATGCGCTTCGCGATACAGCGCGCCAGTTTCACAGAGGCACGTGGCCCGTGAATATTGCGCGTGGTCGCGGAACGTTAACGCGCAGGCGTTTCGAGCTTGATGAATCTCTTTCTCTCTCCCTCTCTCTCTCTCTCTCTCTCTTTCTCTTTCTCTCTTTGTCCGTTCCTTTTTTTCTCATGGAGTGTCTGTGCCACGCAGCACGGATCGGAGAGCACGTCGCGGAGCAACGTTGCCACATCGTCGTGAAACTCTACGACGACGAGACGAACGAGGCAGCGCGACGTCGCTCCCGTTCTTCTCCGGGATGCCTCGTGTAGCTTTTCCAATCGATCACTGATACATATATATCTATATATTTATATATCTAAAGCTCTCTTTCTCTATTTCTCTCTGTCTCCATCGTCTCGTTCATCGCTGGCAGAGAATGCTCTTATTCCCGATCGAATCTTCCACCGTCAGATTCTCTTCGTATTTCGTATTTGCGACGGGTACATAAGCGCGCGCATACATACGTTCGTCGGTACATATTTTGACAACCTCCACAGAACTACCGCTGAGGTTCGCTCGTATATATCAAAAATATAATATGTTGACCGTGGTGGGGTCGATCAACGAGAATAGATCAACCTCTCTTCTCGTGGATTGCTTCGTTCCTCTTTTGGCCCAAGACGAAACGATCGATACGAACCGAACTTAAAAATGTTACTTCGCTACTGGCTAAACTACGGGTGTGCTACTCGCACATCCAATGCGAATCTTTGCCCAGACATCACAACATTTAAACTCTGTTCCTTTGTCCGTTCATACTTCCAATACAACTGCATTGATTTCTGACTCTTCTTTCTATCGATTAATAGCTTCATCCGTTCCACTCATTTCAACGCTTTTTTCCTTAAATCCAAAACAAAACTTTACAGCTACTTTGGTTCCGTGCACAAACGCTTCAACATTTCTTTGTTGTCAATAGTTCGTTGACCATTCAGATTTTGACGCATTTAAGGACAAAAACGCCCTGAACAGTAACAACGGTTTCATTATTCGTTCACAGAAAATTTTCTTCGGAAAACCTCAAGAAACAAACTTTTCAAGGACTTGATGTTTGGTCGAAAGAATGCTTGGATGGTTAATCAAGAAAATGATTCTCTATTTGCCTTCATATCGTATTGCGGAAAAATCTACGTCACCTTGTAATTCCTCTCACCTTTCGAATCCCATTTTTAAAACCCAAAAGTTTTGCAGCTTCGAATTGCCATATCTCTGCGAGCAATTCTTGTAACGGAATCCAGTGGAAGGTTATTTTCAACATTTTCGGTAGACTTAAAAATGGATTTGATTGATTCAAGCAACATAAAAAATTTACATAGGAAAGACGTTTTTGACTGGAATAAGCACTCTGTGGATTTTTACCAAAATAGAAACAAAACTGTCCTCTTGACAAAAACGGCTTCGTATTTTCCAAAGTAAATATTTACGAACACTGACTAATCGGAATGAAAAATTATAAAAATGATCAACGTTCGAAAAGTGCAGTTATCTCGCTCGGTTGATACGACCCTTGGCCTTGAGAAGTTGATATCGCAAAATGTATCTATTCGTTTTTATTTATTATTCAATATGTTTCTGCTTATACACTTTTCTCGACTATTGCGATATTTCGACTCGACCACTTGTCTCTTAGTTAGAGGCCATTTCACTAGCTTTCTAGTTCCTGTAAAAACCTCCAACTATTAGATTCGATTTTTAAATAGAACGAGAAAAATTGACGAAAACCAGTAACGTTACAGCTGCTAAATTTTTACCGAATCAAAGTTGATAAGCACACAATAAGAATCTAGAAAAAAGTGCAACGCGTTTAGCCCTTGCGACGTGTATAACTAGGTAGTCATATTTTCAAATATTCCCTTCGAGTTCTTTTTTTTAAACAACTTTTTGAAGTTACTTATTTGTTACTATTTGAACTTAGAGTTTGATTACCGGTAAAAAAAACCTATGTATTGAACGCGAGCAATTATTCAACCAACGAGAGCAATGGAAGGAACAGAAGACGCAAAAGCAGAAGAAGAAGAAGAAGAAGAAGAGAGGTCGCGTCTCCGTCCGAAGATGCCGGGTGATCCCCACCGAGAAAGCGCCTCGAGCGTGGACCGTCGATGACATAACGGTCGCTGACCCCCTCCCACCTTCCTTACACGTTCGTGCACACATACACTCACTCATCGACTGTGCGAGTTGGCTAGTAGTGCCAGTAGTGGTATACGCGAACAAGAATCAGAGAGAATGCGAGAGAACGTGAAAAAAACAACTTTTTTTTTCTCCGAGACGGAAATATAGAACGACATTCATTCATAATCTAATAAACGGCGGCAGTTCGATCCGCCCTCAACCTCGCTATTTCACCTTTTCTTTCCTTTATTCCATTTCTTCTTATTCTCTCCTGTCTCACTTTCTTTGTTTTTCACACAAGTTTCCAGACGTAAGGCAACGGAAAAAATCTACTTTTGGATTAGCCGAGGATTCGAAGAATATTTTCACCAACCGGCCCGAATGACGTGCATCGTTGATGTTTACAGGACGCGGACAAAATTCCCCTCTTTCTCCGTTTCCAAATTCGTCAAAATACCTCATTCGATTAAATAATTTACGTTTGTTAATTGGTGTCATCTGATTTGACGCTGTACAATATTAATCAGCAAAAATCTTTTTCCAGACTTTGCTTCGATACAGTTTAACTTTGAATTTGAAAAAATTATATTTACACGTTATTTTCCTGCCATCAGAGAATAAAAGATGTAACTGTTCGTTGTCTCAAAATGTTAAGCGTCCCTAAGAAATCTAAAAATCTATTTATCAACTCTATTTTTCGCACGCACCCAACTAATGGAGCGTCTTGGAAAAGAAAAATACAGTAGACCACGAGTGGGTAGACATTCAGAAACAGAATTGGCGTTCTTTGTCTTTTTTTGCCATCTCCACATAAATTTATCGCACGGGATCGATAAACTTACAACAGTACAAATTTGTGTCTGAAGTATTCATGCACGGCGAACCGAAGAGAAAGAAGAGAGGGAGGGACATAGAACGAGAAACAGAGAGAGAGAGAAAGCGAGAGAGAGAAAGAGAGAGCGAGCATAGCTGTAAACATTTCGACGTGCCATCTGACTCGATGAGCACGAAACTAAATTTAAATGATACTTATAAGGGAATATTTGTTTTTTTTCCAACTCGGGTCGAAAAGAAAGATTATCATTAGTTACAAACGAAATAATTGTGTATAACAACAAGAATATCGATATAAATATTGATGACTCAATGGAAATGATGAGAAATGGTGGGCAGTGTGTTTGCAGAGAAGTCAAAACCCCGAATACGTGCTCCAGTTCGCGGCAAGATAATAAAAATGATAGAACCACGTGAGTTGGTTGGGATGGACCGGAAATTAGACTTTCATTTAGTCAGCTCGATTATCTGGTCTTAGTATACTTTCGTCTCGCCATCATGCATGTCGCGTGGCGCCGCGTCAGCCGTTATTATTGCGCGGATCGATGACCCACGTATGGATACAGAAAAGCGACCGAGGGAAGTTTCCCGGGGAGGTTAAACGAGGAATGACTTACTTCTTCATCGGAATATTGAACCATCGAACGCGGAGAGCCTCCTCGAGGATTACTTTTCCAAGCTACGGACGAAATTTGTTGTACGCTAACAATAGAACTTTTAAACGCCGACGAATGAAGCTCCGGGTGATGAGACTCGTTGGAAAAATGAGATGGAACTACCGATTGTCGAACACCGTCAAAGCCTCGCGACGTGAATAAAATTTTCTTATGAGGAAAACGCTCGGTCTCAGTGACAGAAACGTTTGAATAATTTTCAAATGTATTTTGTTTTTATTCGAGACGAGCAAGTCGGTGTTGATGTTGATAGAGCTCAAGCAACGAATATTGGAAATAAATTTTTTCCCGAACGTCTATCTCTCTCTGTTTGTAACCTTCGCTAAGGCTCGGGAACCCGAGAAACGTAAACAAACAATGATAACAATGGGGGTAATAACACGAATGTGTGGCGAACTGGCTTACAGTGGGCAAAAAGTTTCGACAACTTTTACCAGAGAGACCCGCGGCAGAGGAAATCATTTTTTTTTTCATAGCCAAGAGGCGACTATTCTTTTTCTATATTTAAAATACGTAAGCCACGGGCGTTAACACCAACGACTGTGCAAAAATAGACGCTTTACGAAGAAGAAGATATTTTCAAAAAATTAGTCAAACTCAAAGACTCCTTCGTCTTAGTTCCTATTTCCTGCTGTTTCTGTAGTTCGAACTGACTCTTCATTTATTTTTATTTCTTTGTTTTGTGAAAATTGGTATCGAGGGATTGGGAAGTACTGACCTGTGCAACTGTACGGGGGTTGATCTAGCAGGTAAATGCTGATTGTGAGAGGGCGGTGGTGGTTGGCCCTGATGACTCTGGACTTGAACGCGGCCTTGATTCGGCCCCGTTCCGACCATCGAGTGGCCATGGCCCCCGTGAGGGTGCGTATGGTGATGATGATGGTGATGCAAATCTCCCCCCACAGGGCCAACAGGCCCTACCGGACCCCCCACTCCCAGTCCACTCACTACTTGGACTTGCTTGCCCACAGTCTCCATCACCCTTGGCGGCGCATTATGTACTGCAATTTTAAACAACACACAAGTTATTATTTCAACGAAAATTCTGCATATTTTTATACAAATAATAGGCTCGAGGATAAATAAACAAAACGCATTTTAAATGTGATTGAAAATTGATGTTAGTTCACGAGGTGAATCTCGTCCGTGTAATGTTGTGAGAGAATTTCTAACGAAATCGTGTGCGATCAATACTTACATTGATCCTGCCTAAATAATTCATTCCCCTCAGGCTCATTAGAGGAAGGAAAAGGTAAAGATATTTATTCGTTCATTCGCAAGCACCGATTTACTGCCAGAAAAATACTTTTCTTGCAATTCGTGGACCAATACAAACAAATATGATAAAATGTTTGGCCGAGTTGACTTGAAAATTGTATTTCAATGAAAACGAAAAAAAAAAAGAATTTAGCGTATCGCACATATTGCCAAGTGAGAATTTCAACTTTCGAGAAACGATTCTCCTTCCTTTCTCGCGAAGTTGACGATCACGATCAGGGTCTAGTGGCCTTAAACCCTCGGGGCTAATGTCGGCTAGGGAAGAACGTTAAAGCCGACCTACCAACGAGACCAAGATCAACTCGCTCTTGCTTCGTATCATCCTCCCGATACCCACTTCCTATTCGGTCACCAATAATAACATCGTAACTATATGTCTTAATTGTGATCATTGCGATCGCAATTAAGCCTGCTATAACTAATCGTCATGACATAAACAAATTTCATGTTGTTAAATTTTAACTACAATGGACTGTAATTAATTAGGCGAGTCGATGGTGTTTCTTATTCTTTTTGTGTAGCGTGATTTCCATTTTCTTAACGACTCTAAATCTCGCAGCTAAAAAGTCACTGCCTGACAAATGGTGGACGGGGTAACAAAACTACGGAAAAGTACTCAGTCATGTCAAAAAATCGATATTTGATATTTTTTGTGGCTTTAATTTTAAAAAGTCGTTCGGAAAGAAAAAGCACAGCAAAGTGGAAAATTCAATTACAAAGCAAAAACCATTCCACGCGTGTATATGACGTCGCCATAAAAAGGTAAAAATGAAACGCTCCGAAGTAAAAGAAAGAGAACGAGTTCGTTTAGGGTTGAGTAGCGAGCAATGATATTGAATCGTTGGAACGTAAAGACAAATATTCGTTTATATTCTATATTTTGTAAATTTTTTTAATTTTCCATTTTTTTTCGTAAACTCAGTGTCTAGACTGGAAAAAACGATTGTCTAACTGTAGTAACGAAACATTGTACATAAACTTAGGGTTTTGCTAAAGAAAAAGAATGAATTGAATGCTTTGAATTGAAACAATGCAAATTTTAACGTTATCACGAACAAGCAGTCCCGCGACGATAGTCTGAAGTAATGGAGAAATAGAAATAAACAATAATTATGTATATCTGATGTACTTATTTTTTGTTTTTATTTTTTTTTAATTTTCATTCGGTTTGAATTTCGTGCTCAAGTACGTTCACATCTCGTCGGAATATCGATTTTCTCATTTCCAGGTGCGTGCTCTTTTATCGCGTCAACTCATTAATTTCATAGCGGGTGGACTGGTGCGCGTTGTAATGCATTTGCCCGCAGAAAGCGTGTCGCGCATCGCCGCGCACTCGAACACAAGAATTTGACGCATCTGGACAACACCTCGTTGTTTTTCTCTCTTTCCTTCTTTCCTCCTCCGAAAGGCCTTGTATTTAGATACATGTATGTACACACAGTCATGCGTTACGTCACGTTCGACCGGAAGGATACTCGACCTCGGGTAGAATATATATAGACCCACGTTACAGTGTCGAGCGGAGGAGAGGAGACGAGAGATGCTGCTTGTTTCATGGAAACCCAGAAGAGAACAAATATTTCTAGAAACTCTGATTCATCTCACTTTGCCAGCTGATTTCAAAAAGTGTGTTGGCTTGATTGGTGGTTACACGGGGCAAGTTCGAATTCAAGACTTTGGGTATGAGAGATTGGTGAAAACTAGTGCCTGGCTCTTGAGAATAAGAAATCGTCTAAGATTACATAATTCGGATGTTTCTAAAGCTTCAAACGACCAGCGTTCTTGAGCGTCCAGTTTTGGTGAACGTAGACATCTGAGACCGCGGTTTTTTTTTTCTACCAAATGACAAAAGGTCGTAGGAATTTTTCGCACAAATGATCAAGTTCTATAATTTGGCAAAATGCATGAAATTTTCAAAATTTTTAGCACGTATCTAAGAAAATAGAGCCTGGCAAGTTGTCGAGTAATAATAAAAGCTGAAGAAAGTGTAAGCACGAATGAGCGACGTTGACCGAATAAGATTCAAGTAATTTTGTCTTAATTTCAATTTGCCCAGAATTGGTGGACAATCGCGAATGGGGACGCGTTTCACGTAGCGACCACGTGCAAAACGTGAGGCTCTCTCCGAACTTGAACCACGATCGTGTCTTCCTGTGATTACGTACGTGTGAGGGAAAGAGAGAGAGAGAGAGAGAGAGAGAGAGAGAGAGAGAGAGAGAGAGA
>JACEOJ010000208.1:292120-316219 GCA_013761285.1 Campoletis sonorensis | reverse complement strand
GAGAGAGAGAGAGAGAGAGAGAGAGAGAGAGAGAGAGAGAGAGAGAGGAAGAGAAGCGAGGAGAGGGAAGAGTGAGGTAGAAAGACGAGAGTGTGCGTGATGCGATTGAGGTGGAATCGTTGCGAAGCTCGGCAGTTGTTGCGGGAAAAAGAGACATCGGGAAAGGCCACCTTACGGAGCCTCGCTCGAAGGAGATAGTGCGCGCGTGTATGCGTGTGTTCGTACAATGGAGACTTGTATCGTAAACTCACCGGTAATGACGTCACCCGCCGCAGGAAGGAGAAACAGCCGGGGTTACGAAGGACCCGCAGCGGCGACCGATAATTCACGGAGCGCCTTTTCTCCTTGCTGGCCGCCACTGCCACCTCCTCCTCCTCCTCCTCCTCCTCCTCCTCCTCCTCCTCCGCTTCTCCTTCCTCCTCCGCCACCTCCTTCTCTGCCTCTTTCTCCTTTTTCTTTTTCTTCCTCGTCTCCTCCTTTCTTCCTCGCCTCCTCCTCCGCCCCCTCCTCTTCTTCTTTTTCTTTCTCTTGCCTCGTCTCTTCGAGTCACGAGGTCTCGTTCGCATACGCAATCACGCCAACACGATCGTCACTATCGGCGAATCGGCCGCCGCGCCAACACAACCCTTTACGCGTATGCCCGTGCATTCGAACACCACTTATTTTCTATTATATATACACATATGTATATCACACCTATATTCCCGTTTATTAAGATCTATTCTCTTATTTTTTATATCGCTAAGTCTCCCTTCCCCTCACAAACAAACGTCAACATCTTCCTTCTAACTCCTTCGTCTCCTTACCTCATATTTTTCGAAGCACTCTCCCCCCCTCCCGACTTCTTTGCGATCCTTTTTCCTCTCTTTCTCTCTCTCTCTTTATCTCTGTCCGTCTTTCTGTCTCTCTCTCTCTCTCTCTCTCTATCTCTCTTTTCTTACACCCTGACGACACCCTTATTCTTTTTTCGCGTTTTATCCCTCGTGCCTCCCATCATTCTCTCTTATAGACACACGCGCACACGCGCAACACCCGCTATTCACCCTTTTCATATGATACATCTATTTATATGTATATTCGTGTGTATATTTGCATAATCACCTCGGAGTCACTGTACTACCGTCGCACTCGTAAATTTTCCTCTGGTACATTTACACTCGCGCACCTCATCGCTGAGCCTCGAAACTCGAGACCGAATTATTCCAAGATCCTGATACCTCCGTTTCTTATTGTTTTTTATTTCCCTTTCGTTGTACGCCTGCCGCCAAACTTTTCTGTAAATGAGAAGAAGAAAAAAAACAATCGTTAGAACGGCGCTAAACGAAACATCATTTCGAGGATTGGGACTGGCGAGGAAGGTGCAAGGTGCTAACAACAATCTCACGAATCATCATCGCATCGTTCATGACCAACAAACAACCGTTAAAGCCTCCAAATTTCGTTCTTTCGATTCGGAATTCAAGAAAATGATATTTTTCGCCCTTTTCTATCTTTCGCTCGGGCAACGGTACCACCCTTTCCATTAGATACGAACAAAAGAGTAATGGCATAGTAATAACATGGCATCAAAGAGGGGAGCCCTGTGTGTGTGTGCGTGTCACAACGACGTTTGTGCGCAGAAGGAAGGTCAGTGGCTCGAGCCGCATTTCCCTCGAGCCGATCCTCCATCGTTGACAACGTAACGCGCGTCGTCCTCTTATAGGAAGGGCGACTTTACCCACTGAAATAACGCGTCGAGGTCGCGTGTACTGACGCCCAATGTTGCCCTCCAATCGTTCGTACGTCGTTGCGTTAAAGTCATAACCGCTACTGGTCGGCGGATTGTTAGGTCGAAAAATCGAGACATGCCGCGGCGGGAATACAGACGAAAAAACTGCAGCCCGGAATAAACCTTTCCCTTTTTATCCCTTCGCGTATTATTTCAGGCTTTCGATAATAAATATGCACAGTAAAATCGTCAAAGTTGCAACTCGCAGCAACACGTGCGTTTTCCATATCGGAAAAACCCCCTCTCCCCGCTCTTTCAACCCGAGAAGAAGCGGGAGGCAAAGAAGCTGCTTCGGTGGGTCGCTGTTTGTTGCGTCGTTGCCGTCATCGCCGCTCTTTACGAGCGCGTCGCCACTCTCGCGCAAAGTCCAGCCGGATCGTTCTCTCGGATGATTCGACACTCTCTCTCTCTCTTTCTCGCTATAAACCTTACCCCCCCCCCCCCTTTCCTCCGCCTCCCTCTTGCTGCCGGTAAACAACTCGGTACGTACGCTTTTAGCGTGTATGAGAATATTCTCTTTCAAACGTTGCTAGCTGCCTCGCTCCTTCTCTTTCTCTTCTTCGCAACGAGTGCACGCATCCGAGATGCGCGCGCAACAGCTCACACGCAAGGGGGCAGAAAGAGCAATGGCTCCGCGTTCTCCCAATCCCCTCCACTTGCCACTCTTCTCTCTGCGACTTTCTTCCTCTACTATATAACATATCCCTCGCTCGTCAGATTATTTTTCTCATTCGGTCATGACTCGGAGCTCTCTCTCTCCCTCTCTCTCTCTCTCTCTCGCTTATAAAAAAATAAAAAATAAACATTTGCCACTTTTTGGTCGATTCAACAAGCAGGTCTTGTGCGTTTATCGGGAATTTCGAGGTCCCGCATGCACGCCCACGATACGTCGACGACCATCTGAAACATAAAAGATAAAACAAATACTTTACTATGGATAAAAATTGTATGAAGATTTTGAAGGAATTAGCAGTTTTGAAAACTCGGTACAACTTCGATTTAATGGATTTGTCAGTCGTATTTAGATGCAGAATAGAAAATTTAGATTGGACAACTTTTTTTGGCGCCAGTGGCGGCGGCGGCATTGTATCGAGCGCGGGAACCCAGTCGGAAGCGATTATTACACGGAAAATTGAAGCTTCTCAGAAAGTTTATGAAAACGCGGCTGAGTTTGTTGTCGCGAAGGACCTAAGAGAGAGAGAGAGAGAGAGAGGGAATTATGAGGATGACTCTTTTCTTGTGATAGACAACCATGGCGGGGTAAATTAACGGAAGCCTGAAAAGAAAGATAAATGACGAAGCTTAATGGCCGCAGAGTCGAGGAGGTCGTAAGGGGTCGGGTGGCGGGGGGAGTTCGCGGAGACGAAGGAGCGAAAACAGCAGGCGCGGGAGGCGCACTGCCTCGAAGAGAGCACGAGTCAAAAGACGAATAACTCGGTAAACGAATAAAAACGAACGAGTGAGAGAGAATGCATTTGGCTGAGTTGTCCTTGAGTTTCTTTTTTTTTTGTCGAGCTTCAAATTTTGCACTCGTACAAACAAACGCCCGTGGCGGGTTATACGGATCAGGGTGTTGGATAAAATGACTGTTCGAGAGAATGCAGCATGTCGATAAAATAGCTTTTTTCATTGTTGATTATCTCCGGTAGAGATAAAGTGTAACGTTCGTTCATTGTCGGGACTTAAAAAAGGCGAATGTATGCTAGAAATGACTTTTTTCTTTTGAAAGTTGAATAACGAACGACGAGGGACGGGAAAAATTGAGAAACTATTCAACGACGTATCAATCGACTCGATAAACTGGCACTCGGTCTGGCTGCTCGAAAAATAAGACTGAAAGCATCTGCTATCGCGCAAGAAGGTAAAAAACTTCCTTCAGAAGTCAGCCATTACAGCTGACGCAACTTTGATGGCATTTCCCAGTAATTACATCTGAGAATAATGTTCTCTGTACTGGTAACGTTATTCGGTACACACAGGATTAGAACGGCTGAGGATGGCATACGAGGATTAGTTTTTTCGGTTGTACGACTAGGGCGTCGGTCGGGAGCAAGTCAGCTCGTTTCGGGCGTTGTGAGAACAACGGGTTAACTCCCACGAGGTACGTACAAGGTACGCGTTTCTGTACGACGATAGTTACGCGTCAAGTTGCGAAACCTTGTGCGAATAGGTAGTAGCTGCTCTTTCCCAACTCGCCTCATTCCCCGCGTACGAAGTAATGCCCGCAACGAACGCGGCTCGAATATTCCTCGACACCAACTTCCTGTTATACGGAACCCAGACTCTTTGTCTTTGAACATACGAATATATGGTTTTCGAATTTACTTCGTTCTTTTTTTAATTATCATTTTTTTCTTCACGACCACATTTTTCTTCGAGACTCACATTTTAAGACTTGAAAATCAATATCGTTCCATCATCGGAATTAATGTTGAATTCAACCGAGGAAACAAAAAGTAACGATGTGAACTTCAAGATCACCGTTTGAATCAAAATCGTAGAAATGTCAGAAAAATATGAAAGCCCTTCGGTCTGTGGAACCTTGGACTCTATGTGTAAAAACGCAGACACGCACGTACGATGGTTAATGGTGCCGGTGAGCCCGACGAGAAAATAGAACGACTAGCAAAAGTAAAAAAGGGGGGGGGGGGACGAAAGAACAAGTACCAACGACGAAATTGCTGGCCGCCCGCTTTCGTCTTTCAAACACTCGCTTCTCGCGTTCATACCCAAATATATCCGTTGATGTGTATGTTTTGTACTGTGCAAAAGTTGAAAAAAAAAAGACAAAAAAACAAAGAAAAACAGAAGAAAAAGGAAAGAAGTGCACTCGCCACGGTGGTTGCGCGCGGCAGAGAACTTGCCGTATTCTTGGTCCGAATTTTTTCGACGATCCATTACCGACCCTCGTTCTCTCTTTTACCCCCTCGATCACGAGATCTTCCGCGGGAAGCTCTTGCCAGCGATGCTTTATTTTTGCATCTTTTTTTTTTCCTTTCAGTGGCTTCTTTCGTACGCAAGAGTCTTTCCTCGTTCTCAGCGCATTTTTTGTCCTCTCATTGTTCGCTTCATTCTCGCCTCCTATTTGTACGAAATATTTGAAACGGGGTTACTCGTGGCCCTATTAAACGTCTCGCAAATATTTCTTACTACCTCATCGATACTCGGACTTTTTCTCTTTTGTGTTTTATTTTCCTTCAGCCTCGTGAATATCACAATTATTATTATTGATTGAAACAGAACAGAATGTACAGTGAGGATTAAAGAAAAAGAAAAAACAATCAGGCAGGGCGTACTTTTGAGACTCATCCATTCATTGGAGTGTTACAGCCTGTGGTCGTAAAGGGGCGTATCTGAATGACAGTTTCGAGTAAAAATGTCGACCGCTGTCTTTGGAAACAATTTTTTTTTACTATTCCAGAGATAAAATTGTGAGCGCGTGAAGAGATAACGACACTTGCACGAATATATCTCGATGGACAAACTGTCGAGAGTTTGATAATTTAACGAAACGTCGTTGTGTCGTTTGAATTGTTTTGCGAATTTAATCCGTGAAATAAATATATTCCGAGATGACGAAATAACGGTTTTCTCGTGCGACTCTGGCGGCAGAACGGCGACACTTTGCATTTCGGATATATGTCCTTCTCCTTCCCCTCCCTCGATCGTTCCTTCCTTTGGTAATTATTATTCCGGTTATTCCTGTATTTCGATCGACTCGTTCGCCATTATATTTGTAAGAAATTGCGGCAATTAACAACTCTGACGACACATATCGCGTCTAGGATTCATCGTACAATAAGAAAAACTTTAAGCTGTGATCGTGCCGCCGCCGCCACTGTTGCCATCGCTGCACTCTTGCCAATCAAACTTTATTTTACGCCGTTGACATACTACGTTTCTTTTCCATTCCGACCCAATCTTTCAAAATTCATCCAACCTTTCTTTCCGATGCTATTTTCAACAAAAAAGAACTCCTGCAACGAACGAACTTACTTTCGAAATCTTCATCTGACCAATCTCTATCATAGAAACGTAATCCAACAAAAAACTCAGCCCTTACACCACCAAGTCATTTCTGTCGACCCGAGTTACTGTTAGAGAAGAAAATTGTTGTTAGTCCAACGACTGATGGTTTTTTTTCTGTTCCACGATGTTTCTGTGATAAAGATCGATCGGATAGAGATTTCAAAAGTGGGTTTGTTTTTTTATAGCGTTGTAGAGATGCCAACTAAAATCTTTGCCTTCGCCGTTCGCTCGTATTTTCCTGACGCGACGGCTCGGACGCGTTGCTCTCACTTGTTCTACACTTCAGAGTCTTTAGTATCCATCTCCACGCGTTATCGATGTGAAAGAAACTTTATTATTTTCTATTCATTGAGTACTTCTCAGAGGTGTAACTATTTCCACGAATTTCAAAACATTTAATAAAAATTAAGGCTCGAAAGGAAAAAGAACCGCGCGGGTGAGAAGTGACAACGATTGCGAGAGGGGAAGGGGATTTCATCGACAACTTTAACGGTATTTCGACCCGTAAATCCGTAAATGTATTCTTCATCGCCGCGTCGTAAGGCACCTCAACGTGTGCCTCGCGCTCAATATCGACACCACCGCAACAATATCAATTGCGCACTATTTTTTTTATCAATTTAAACGCACACACGTACCTGCGGTCGGTTTGCGACTTTCAATAAAACCGAAATTGCACTTTGATGGGGGAATAGGAGAAATAAAAAAAACAACGAAAACAAAATTTTTTCTCCTTCTGCGTCTATCCGCGATCAAATTGTTCTTGCGTCATTATTATTATTATTATTATTATTATTTATTTTAAAGAATAATACGTACGTTTGGGGGATAATCGTCTCCGTCCTCGAGTCGATTATATTTTTGCCGAGATTTCGGGAGAATCGCCGGTACAAATCCAAAAGTTGGTTGCTTGGGTTTCTTCGTAGCTCTCGACGGACACGAGCTATTGCCACAAAAATCTTATTTTTTTCATCCGAGCATTCACGCTCTTCCCATCCCTACAATACACATGGCCCGGAAACTTTCTTTCGACAGATCCAACGAATTCCATTCGTGAACACTTACACTTTTATTTAAATTGAGATCACTTTTCTTTTAGTTTTTCGCATTCTTCGACCTGGACTACCTCCTACAATTTATCTAGTCCCCTACACTGGAAAACACACTTCGTTGAAAGAATAATTTGACAAGATTAGCGACAACGTAGAAACAACGTTACGAAACGTGCTTGCTCGCCCGCTCCTTTATCCGTTCGACTGCGCGCTCCCTTGTCACAAATGCGACAGCAACAGCGCGGAAAATATACGTGGGATATTCCAATTTTTGATATTCCTAGGCGAACCCGATCCTATATGTATATTTATATATTTTATTCAACAAATCAACAACGAGCTGGAGAGAGAGAGAGAGAGAGAAAGACTAATAGCCGCCCGGCTTTCAATTGAAATTTGTATACAGCAAACGGCCGACGTTTAATGTACGTTTCAGTTCCATCGACGACTAAACAACGCCCAAAATCGACGGAAAAAACGGGAAAAAAAATGATGAAACTGCGATATTTGACGCGTTGTAATCGTGAAACTAACGGTTTCGACTGGATTGCAACTGTACGTGATACGACGGTTGCGAATTTCTTTCTCGCTGTTCTCGTTCGATTTGCCCGACATGTTTCTTACTCTCGATACACTCGTCCAATTCGCGCGGTACAGAAAAAATGTATAAAAAGATATTAAAAAATCACCATCTCATTTTGCTACGAGTTTCGAATGGTATTCGCGTTTACAAACCGCCCTTCGTGGGTATATTTTTGTCCGAATTGATACTAATTGTAAAAGAGTATTAAAGAGAGAAAAAAAGTACGGATGCGAATGAAAGGCGAGGCACGGGGTGGGCAGGATAGGGGTGGGGAAAAGGGGGAAAGAGAACCGATGGAATGAAATATAGAACGCGTTGAAAGCGTGAAAATGAAGCCAAGAATGAACAACGAAATCCACAAACGAAAAAAAAAAAACGATAATTTTTTTATCGTCTCGTTGCTTCTGCCTTGCAGCACACCTTATTTTCTTATTTTCGTCGTATTCCCGAGAGTCCCTCGGGAATTTCAATCACTCTGGTGTATTTCTACATTTTCCAAAGGTTTCGCGAAGAAGGAGCACCACCACCACCGCCACCAACACATTTAACGAGCGTCGATCTCACGAACTCTCGTCACAATTGAAAAATCAACTAATAGCGCCGTCTTGAATTTATTCGTGGGAGGTGAAAAAGGATAAAAATAAATTCAAAAAGAACTTGAGGTGATGAAAGTATCCTAAAGTTGCTGGTTGGCTTACCCGAGGAACAGTAAAAACTAGCAAATATTTCACGTTTCGTTCGAATCAAACGAGCACAACGGTACGGGTCCCGTGTGCTTATCGCGTACACAGGCAGTGCGACGAGACCACGACACGGCGTAACGACGTTTTTTTTTCTCTTCCTCTTTCTTCCTATTTCTCGCTGAAAATTCGCCAAATTTTCACAATATCCGTGCTCTAACGATTATCATCGTCGAGAGGGCACTTTTTCACGCACTCGAAACCCTTATTGATGTATATAGCGATGAAATAAACTGTTAAAAAGTCGAATAGAAAAGAGACGGCGGCGGTCACATACGCGCGCACAGCCAGCCACCGCGGCAAACTCGCACACCCGCGTTTCACACGTACACGGATTCACGCGCGCGCGCGTGCACACATACACAAACACAGAGAAACACGCGGGCGCGGATAGAGGGAGCAGCAGCAGCCATCACACCACACACACACACACAAATACATACACCCATACAAACACACAACACGTTCGAATGTGAATTTTAACACAACGGAACGAGGACACCCGATCGACGGAGATGGACGTATACGCGTACTGTATAACCCCCCACCCCTTTCAACTCACACACACTCTATGCCAAGTATACGTACATGCCGCTATATATAAATGTACGCACACACATACATAAATACGAATATATACAGTGTATATATATTCATACAGTATGGTTTATATGGAAAGAGAAAAGGAGAGGGAGGAACGAACGCGCGAGCGCGCTCTTTCTCTCTTAGCTCCTCGTCGGAGCAGTACAGGCAGAGCCAGTGGAGCGGGCAGAAAAGAGAAACAATTTCCTACAGCTACGTATTCGTCATCCTACGTATGAGTGTATACATTTACGTTTGAGAGGTGCGCGGGAGGTTGGGACGGGTGTGTATGAGAGAGGAAAACTCGACACTTTTCTATATACGTGTTTCGTACTCGTATATCCCTGTGGATGATGATGATGATGACGACGAGGACGAGGACGATGGAGATGTAGATGCTGATGATGATGATGATGATGATGATGATGATGTCCATGATGTCCATGATGTTCGTTGAATTGGTACGCGAGTGGTATATGCCGGTGGGTTTTTTCAGGGCCGCCAGGTTAACGTCACGCGCGCGGGCCAGCCAAACTATACAGATAAAAGCCGAATCGCACACGAGCAAGCGTTTGCAAAGGGACTAGGGGATATAGGCATGCCCGAGAGGAGGATCGAAACACACCGTGGACGAGAAAGAGCAGCAGCGCACGGACGGACGTAAGGACGGACGGTTGGGCGACTTGGCCGGGGTAGAGCGAGGACAGAGGTTAAGGGGCGGGGAGAGGGGCAAGCCGAGGGACAGAGAAAGAAACGACGTCGACAACGTCTGGACGGCGATGGAGCGGGGCGGAGGGAGAAACCGAGTTGGCTCTTCAGTAGTAGTAGTGGAGACCGTGAAGACGGATGGAGAGGGGGTTGCGGCAAGCCAGGAACGAAAGAGTACCTTTCGCACCCTGCGCTTTTCCTATTTCTCTCGAGATGCTCTCTCTATTTTCCCGTCGGTATGACGAATGTACTCTCACATTCAAATCTATACAGAGCGAAATAAAAAATGCTCCGTCCTAGGAACGAGATATACATACAGAAGAATACGAGGAACAATCTGTATGTGCGAGATTTTTTATAATTTTTTTTTTTATAAAACCATCGGAATTCGGTCGAAATAAAAAACTGGCGTTGTCGCTCACTCGGAGAGGGGTTTCCGACGACGATGGGACCGATGAGTAAATCGATGAACGAGAACTCTAGAGAGTATCGTCTCTCAGATACCAAATATAAAAATACGCGAGATATTGTCACGGAAGCTTGTTTCAGAATATACGTAATTGACGCGTGAAGGCGGAACGAATGATTTCAAGGAATTATTTTAGCGTAATGAGCGAATAAACCAGTGAAAAACAAAAACAGCCGCCCGTCACATCCCTTGGCGAGGCGCAATTTGGGAGCGAGTTTAACGTCGTTCCGGAATTATTTCATTTTCGATTTTTCACTCATTTCGTTGATTTTTTTATTATCTTGATACAGAATCAACAAACAATTGAATGCTAATTTACGTCCGACCAGCAGCACTGTGATAATTTCGACACACACGCCAGTCGTCGCCCCCTCAAGTAATATGGCATTATTACTATCATTATTATTATAGCAAGATTCAGAAGAGGGCGAGATAGCGTTCGACACATGGAAGAAAATTCGCAAAGTTATTCGTAATTTTGGGTACATGTGGTATGTATCGTTAGTTCTGTAGAAATACAATACATTCATAGCAGCGCCGAGCTGTGTTGGAAGCAGCGGACTATAATGAGGACCGCAGAAAGATATCCCCGACTTAAAGGAGATAGAGCATTAAGAATTTACTTCGGAATGTCAATTGAACGCTCGGCAAGGATATGTCGTCTCTATTTATTGGATAATAGTTTAAAAAAATGGTAGGTCGCGGTTCCCGAGGATGCCATCTCGCGATCGTTCGCAAATTGTCTTGGTCGTTTCACGACTCTTGAAGCAAAAATAACCTCGTACGACCTCGAGATATGAGAGTTCCCGCGAGCGCGGTTAGAACCTCCTCCCGCGTGTAAACTCGCGTACGCGTGGTCAGATGTGTAATATATTTTTTCTGCCATCAATTTACCCAAATTTATCCTCAAACATCGATTTCTACCAGAAAGAAAAGAAAATGACATCTGGTTGCACGACGGACGTGCGTCATTCTTCTGCGAATTATTTTTATTATTATTTTTACAGTATTGTTCTACCTCTCCTCGTTCCTTCAATCTAACACCTATTATTATATCGACAAACTTTTCTCAGCATCTTATTCTCGAAATACACACAAACACACCGATGAACTACTACTCTTATTACTATTGGTGTATGCATCGAATATGATGCTACGATAAATCGGTATTTTTGAGATGAAGAAACGTAGAATCGTGGAAAGCTATGTGGATGGATATGTATACCCGGACGTACATAACTTGATCGATCGGTCGACGTCGTCGTTGCCGTGGTCGTCGATGGCTTTTACCGTGACTGGCCGTGCTCCATATCGAATCGCAAAGGAACAATCATCCACGAGATACGCGTATTTGAAAAATCAGTTTATTTTCATTTTTTATTTCATTTTAAAGCGATCGATGCAACTTGCGGAGAAGTTGCTATCCGGAGCCAGAGATTGAGCGGAAGGAGAACATCAAATGCACGAGAGGTTTCAAGCGATTAAACAGATGTACCTGTTTTGGAGGGGCCAGAATTTGAATAAACATTCATCTTACGCGACGGTCTAATGTTATCGTTCGCTTCGATATTTCGGTTGTTATTGAAACGAGTTCAAAAAAAATGTGCGAATAAACTTGGAGCGAAAGTCCAATGGTACGGTCCTGAGACACGGGACACGGTCTTCGAAGAGCGACGTTGGCCGGGAGTGACTGGGTGGTGGTTGTATCGCGCGAGCGCGGGCGATGAGGGACGGGAAGGGCGAGGGACGATCGCAACACCGTCTCTCCGATCCCGGAGAAGCCGTGCTAGCCGTGCTGGCCGTGCGGTGGGGTTGGTTGGCGTCGGTCGTCGTAGAGGGCCCCGAGAAGACAGACGAGAGAGCCAGCCATGTAGCCGTGTGTGTATTATCCCTGCCCGCGTCTGCGAGTGACTACTCGCGAGGCAAATGGAGGATCCGGCAACCCCGTCGATTCTTTCGACAGAATCGGCAACCCTGTACGTTGTGTGCTCTATAGCCTCCTACTCTATATAGTCTCGAGCGCGCTTAGCTGTTCTCTACCCGCGCCAAGGCTCGTGCCTCCTCCTCTCTTTCTTTCTCTCTCTCTCTCTCTCTCTCTCTCACGCACACACACATACACACACAGCTGGTACGCAGCGCACACACATTGCCGAGAGAGCTCCGGTGAACGGATAGAAGCAAAGAATCCCGTTCTTACCGCGAAACGAGATGCGGATGGGGAGTCGTCCATGGAAGAGAAGCAAGCGAGACAGTGAGATCCAAACGATACGTAAAGAGAAGAGGAAGAAGCGAGAAAGACAGATGGACGCCCGTGGCGCTCTCGAAGAAACGCAGAGCTTTCCTGCTCCGCGACTGTCGAATTTTCCGCAATTTTAAACGATAAATCCGACCCATGCGACACAAGAGGTTGTACCTACTGCTGTATCTACTTGCTGCGGTCCGGTAATCGACGCATTTGCGGATTTGTGGCAGTAGATTCGTTCTCAATTTTAATTACAGAGGACCAAACGAGCGCCAAAGTGTTTTCTTTTTTTCTTCTTTAACTGTACATTCCATACCTCGCCGTTGATTGTTCAATATTAAGATTAGTTGAAAATGAAAAATAAGAGAGTCGACCTCTCTTTTCCATGGATATATTTCGTGGCTCGCGTTCTTCTTTAAGTTGATCGATTAATTGTAATAATAATTGCAAGTATATAATGAATATAAAAGATTCCGAGACCTGATTCGTTGTCGAATCGCCCCATTTGCGCTGATCAATCGCGAAGAGCCTTAGAAACAAAGCGCTTCTAATCGGGATGTTGCACGAAATAGTGAAGATTTGAGTGCAGCCGTTCGCCATAGCAGGTACGCGAAAGAGTCAAAGGTCACACAATGGTGTAGCGTTCGATACCTTTTGATCGACACCGCGCTTGTTTCAAAACTCCTCTCAATAAATGTTTGAAAACATTGTTTAACAATGTGACTCTTCCTTTGGTACCGGCGTATGTCGGAGTCGAATAATACCGAGAGAACGAGTAATAAGTTTCCCGCAGCTCGCATCTGTGTTTATTCAATCTCTACTCAAAAAAAAAATTCAGCTCCCGTTCTTTTTTTTTTTTTTTTCGAATATGACAAACAAGTTTAGCTTGGAAACCGAATTTCGACTGTTGTCGTTACGTGAATATAGTTCGTTATGCGGATCCCCTGGATTCATTGGAAAAATTCAACTGAGAGCGAGGAATTTTTTACTGATCGATCGCCTACAATACGAAACTGTTGTTGGCTCTTCTACGGTTAAACAATAACTTTTTGTTTTTATCGCCCGCATCAGACTTTATCGCCAAAGAGACAGGAACTATAATTAGCATCATCATCATCGATATTATTACGACAGGAGGATTGGGATCCGTGTGAGCAGGCGGGTGGGTTGTTACCAGGTGTCGTGCTCCTCTCGGTTAACTTAGTAAATCGCGGGTCGTTAGACGAGATAGCAATGTAAATGTTGCAAGTTAAAATGGCATGCCGCCGCGATGCCGCACCTTAGAAACGATGATCCGTTGCAGCAACCGTGTGTGTTGGCCAGTTGGCTGCTTTTGTGCCCACTCGCCCACTGGTAGTGGCGCGCGCGAACGGCGAGGCGCGGATAAGAAAAAGGGCGGGGGACTGCGCGGGCGCGTTGACTCGGCAATTCTAGTGAGAGAACCGACCACCGACGACGCTGTTCGCGAATCTTTGTCGTGATTGTCGCACCGCCGAGTTCCGCTGTCTCCTAACGCTCGTTGTTACTTACAATCCCCGATCCCTGCTGCTTACAGGGACGAACGGACCAAATGTCAGACTGACAGCGCGTTGACGAAAGTTTGGACAAACCTCAATCATCGTTGCACGTTTTTCCCACCTCATGGAGAAACGCTAAAGCTCCCGCGCTCACCCAGGCTTTCCATTGGGAAGAAGTTAGTGCGTGAAGAAAGGAGATGAAAGACTGAGCTAACCGGTCCTGCTGTAATATTCTCACAGCGGTCATAAGGGCACCGCTGTGTCACGGGAACGGGGGGAGGGGTTACACTCTTCAGAGATTTACAAGTTATCAAATCTTGTCCCACTTTTTTCTCTTCAATCAGAGTATGCGCATACTTTTCCTGAAAATACTCGCTACATATTGCATTTCCTAATTCTCATTAATTATTTTTTCTACTCCATTCGATACATATAACATGCATCACTCGGCGTTAAGAGACTCCACATGCTCGCGACACGCACACAAACACACACACAAACATTCAGGTGCGCCCCTTGCCAGTTTGCTAAATAAATTTCGTAGAAACGCGCGACGCTGACGAATTTCTCACCGGCGGTCTCTGGCTCGCTAATTGTATCGCGCTCTCAACGTCGTTCGCTTCCCTCTCTATCGTAATGAGTAAATAAACGATGTTACATAAAACTGTGTCCTCGTGTATCCTCGATTCTTCGTACGGTGCGTCAATTAACGAATGACCGAAATTAAATATGTTATTAAATTCCACCAGCACCGTGTAACAAGTATTATATCGATGCAATTGAATCCTCGTAAAATAAACATTTTTGTTTTTCCGTAAAAAAAAAATCGTATCGCGCGAAAATAATGGTTGACGAGCAACGATCGAAATAATGCAGATTCAGCGGAGAATAAACAAAAAGGGCGAAATGGATTGAGGCGGTGAGAGCAAGTACCTAATAGAGCAGCATGATAGCTGCTTGGACTTCTCGTATCAAGTGGAGCGTTGAGCAAACTATCGCACGCGGTGCCCCTGTGTGCGCTCAAACCTATGCGCCGTCGTCCGCGCAACCCCTGCCTCGTGTATGTGTGCGTGACCGCGCGTCCCCGTCCTATCCCAACTCCGAGTCCACTGCCTGCAATATAAATATACAACTTTGGACGGTACGTAATTCGACCCGCAGATTTTCTCACCCTTGCATCCCATGGGCTTGCTCAGATACGAAAATGTGTAAGAAGCGGGCTTCTGCAAAAAGAATAAGCGGGGACACGGCCCTCCTTTCGTCAATTGTGCCCTGGTCTGAAAACCTAACGCTGCTAAGTGAAAAGTGCAATCTTTTTTATTCCATGAAGCCGCTTGATCATTCTATAGAAATATTTGCAAATTTCCTTGATCCGTTAGAAATATAATGAGCAACAGCGTTCCCCGAAAGATTTCATCCGACTGGTCAATCTACGACCGACGGAGCGGGGTACACGTCTCGTATCGCTGTATGAACGTGCATTCAATCACATTTTTTCTCTCTCTCTCTCTCTTTATCGTTCGTTCACATACACACACACACACACTTAGCGGATTGTTCGGGTTTATAGGGTCTTTGAGACCGTGTCCAAGAGTCTAAACAACAATAACGCTGATTAGTGGATGGCGAAAGGGTGTGGCAGCGCCATTGAGTCGTTGTACGCAAAAATAGAATGAGAGACCCACGGATGGAACAAGTTACGGTGATATAGTAATGGAACGAGTTGACGATGCGTCCGCGAGTAGCGGTAGCAGCAGCAGCAGGCAGCGCGATCGTAAAGAGCGAGGGAAACGAGGATGAACCGCGTTACGAGCGGCGAATAATCAATATGTGCAGTTACCTGCATCGCGCTTCTTTTTTCTCTCGAAAAATCAACAGTTTTTAATCTAATTATTTTCACATCCTGTCATTGGTTCGAAAAGAATCGTGTTTATTACTGTTTTAGCGAAATCGTCTTTTAGTTTCGTAATTTGGCATTTGAATGATGAAGAACGGTATCGAAAATACGGTACGAATGACACAGATCCCTCGAAATATTCTCGTCCTGTTGCTGACTGCCCTGGAACATCTTCAACCCACCGTATCACAACTTTTAATCGGCCAACCAATCAAATACTTTTTCCAACTTCATTATGTACAAAATGTATTTTGTTTATCCAAACGGTACGACGGTCGAGAACAAACGAGAAAGCGAGCCACCAATACGATGCAACGCGTGGATATTTTACTTTTTTTTTACTGACTCATGAGTTTATTAACATTTTGGCTACACCACTGTGTGAGCGGAAGATTTTCCGTTCTATGCTCGGACGTAGCATCGATCGCCAAGTCGTACGGTATCGGCTTGCAGGAATCTGCTAAACCGAACATTCTGTTCAGAGAATCGGCGGCTGCTGTTTCTCTCGCCTCCTCAACTGTTTCGCCGAAACCTTTGGGGGTAAAATAACATGCGTTAAAACAGAACAGAATTATGTTCAAGAATTTGTAGACACCGTACAAACTAGATGCAGGGTCAATTGAAAAAAATGTTGGTTTCATTTTTCGCACGTGTAGCGAACATTATTCGGCGGATGCAGTTTGTTCTAAAAGACCCCAAAATTTCTTGGATATTTAAGTGATTCTTAACTAGTCCATTAGAATGAGGTCGACGAAGAACCTTAATGTTTTCAAGTCAAAATCCTTTTTTTCAATTTATCTTAAACTTCTATACGTTTTATCGAGTTTTAATCATTAAATATTCACCGAACATGGCTCTATCATCCACTGTTCTCTGTGTTATCGAGAAACGAGGAGGATCATGTATAAATGAACGTTATTATCGCATAGAAGAAACATTGAATGCTAGACACAAGATCAAGGTCGTTTTCGACCCTGTTGTAGGGTTTAAATTCCGAAAAACAGATTTTAGAGATTCCACAGTGACGTTTTCTACACCACTGGACATTAGTTAACCGTGCCAGGCTTACCGCTTCCCAAAAACTGCTTGTTGGAGTAAAAAGCAACGTGATAGACGGCCAGCAAGGTCCGTACTCCGGCGTGACCAATCAGTCGAGGTTCGGCCTCCCCGCGATTCTCTCGTGACAGGATGTCATTGAGTATATGCTCGGGGTCGTTCGGACACCACAATTCGGGGATCTCTTTATTGTGAAGGCTGGCTATTAGAAAATCTCGTACGAAATTCGCCACATGACCAAAATCGACATTTGGACTTTGTTCCAGAGCGCCAACGAGAGCGAAAAACGTGCATGCCAGAGTATCCTCCAAAATTGGATGATCCTGAAGCAACAAACATAAATTGTAGACTGAATGAATGGCTGGGTTGATAGAAGATTGTCGCTACTCACCGCTGTTAGTATGAGATCGTTTGTGCCAATGTGAAAAGCAGCCTTTGCAGCGACCTCTTGAGACATAAGGTAGTCGAGCAGGGCGCTGTAAAAAAAAGAGCTGTAAGAGAGGCTACGGAAACGAATGGGTTGAAAAATAGAAGAAAAGCACGGTGCTTACTGGATGCACTCTTGAGGGGCGCGTGGCAGAGCTTTGCACAAATAAGCATTGATAATATTTTCGCTGATTTTTTGTCCTCGTTCTATCAAGTCGGAGTTGTCCATTGTCTCTAATATTGGCGATTCTATACCGACCTCTCGCTGCTTGCGCTCCTCTTCCAAAAGGTAAGATCGAAATGTGAAAGCTCTGGTCAGAAGCTCGGGATCGAATTTTTCCGACAGTCTGCTATTGAAAGCATACAGTTCAGCCTCCTCGTTCCATTCCAAATGACTCCTCCTCAACGATATAGGTTGCGGACCTGCTCTCCGTTGACGCTTAACTAATTCTTTTATCGTCGGTGCCACCCATCTTGCGATCCATCTTCTGCTGCCTGTTGTCATGCATTTTCATTTATTCGGTATTCTCTTTTTCTATTTTTATCCGGCCGGCCTTCTAAGCAATCTTAATACGTTTGCTTACCTGCATAATTAATGGTTGTCAGTCCTTTACCGATCAACAAACAGCGAGAGCAAGATCTTACACAATTCATTTTATGCCCTAATTACTTTGAAGCATTGAATTTACTATCAATTAATGCTCTCCAAAGTACGAATCTACTGCGAAGACACCGAGAGAGGTTAGAATATTGGTTACGCCAATATCCGTTCACTCTCCTCACTCCCTTCTACGAGTTCGATCGCGAGGCCCTCAGACAGCAGCGCACCCTTTCGATCTTCCGGAGTACATCGCATGCGCGCGCCATCGCTATTTTTTAAACTTTCTTCACTCGAAATTTTGTTTTTGATTCTCGGTCTGAATAACTACTCGGTGCTGTCACGTTGCAAGACTCTCTTCAATTTTTTTTTTGAATTGTCCGCACGATTTATTCTGTTGCGGATCGGCATAACACGTTTCTGCAAATGAAAAAGTGTTGAGAGCCGAGTTCGCGCGATTAATATGTGCAAACACAACGGCTGCCATGGGAAAAATAATTACATGATATTTTTCCCAAAATCTCGTGAAATCTGTTTTTAAAGTGTTGGCCTGATGTCGCAAAGTTGGGAGACAGTAAGCGTCGGGTCCGCACTTGGTTACAAGACCAACGGAAACGGCATCGTCGAGTTTGTCCTCGAGCTCCTTTTTCAGAGTTTCCGGATCCGATTCAATGGGATAACGTTGTTGTAAATGAATCGCTATCAGAGCCGAACTGACGAAAACTCTTCTAACGTGCAACTCTTTCACTGCCAAGCGTATCATCTGCGGTGTTATTGGAACTACTGCTTCCCCCTGCCGCACTGAATTCTTTTTCTTCTCATCCGTCCCTTTCTCCTTATTCTTATTTTTATGTTCATCCTCGTTAGCCATCCGCCGTCGTCGCCGCCACCGCCGCTGACGTACAGTCTTCCGAGTGCTACTTCCCTTCGCTTTTGTACCACTCGTCCCCAATCCCCCAACTCGTCGCTTCTCGGGGCCGGAGGGACTATCCCTCATTTTCGTTATTCCTACTTCTTATTTCCACAAAAAATTTCTTAACGTATGATTTTGTTTTAATCGGCTGCTGCATTTATTCATAGATTCATACTCTGCCGCTGCCTGTCCCCATGTTTTTTAACCGCGATTTAAAAGAACATCTCGAATTTCACATGAAATAACCTCCTACTGTTATGTATATTGCAACAAAAATCACGCAACGAGCCTAACTGTTTCAATTCGTCTCCATTTTTTTGCTCTCCCTGATTAAAAATGTTCACGTGAGGAATTAGAAATGAAAAGGAGAAAGAAAAAAGGTTAAAAAAACGTGGTGACCGGTAAGCCGTGAAGCAAACCGTTGGTTCTGTCACTCATGACGCACCTATCGGTCATTTTGTCAGAAAGAATAAGACTATTCAAACGACTGACCTGTTTTGTTTTTAAAAGATATTTCATCTGTCAATATCTGTCAAGTGCATTGTTCACGGCTCCTCCCTGCCGCTCCCGGCTCGATAACCCACCGTCCGCAAATTTTCGAAAGGCATAAATTCGCGATATCGTTTGCCTGCTGTTCGGGATTAAAAAGTTTGACCTCACGGGAAAAAAAAGTAAACAAAAAGGGCCAAGCCTTTTCCATTTCGATCGATTAAATGGTACGGGATATTATTTTCACTGTAGAAATTCACAGCTGTCCCTCGAACTGCTGGTGACTCGGTCGGTATGACACTCGGCCACAACACTGCTGATAGCAAACAAGAGGGGGGAATGCAAACGAGCGAAAAAATAAACAAATCAGAACAGGGTGGGGAAGGTGACACATGGGGGACGCCGACTGTATAATTGGCATAAACGTATGCATGTATAGATGAATGCATGCTAGTGACAGAGCAAGATGCAAAGGCATGAAACGACAACATTAATAAGTATGATGGCGCAAAAGAATAGGGAAGCATGAAGCAAACGTTGTGTCGGATCACAGGAGACGAGAAGAGTTTTTCGGGTCGATCGATCGATTATTATTATTGTTATTATGTATATATTACTCTAGCAGATTAATCGACTATCAATATTGATGGTGGTGATAAAAATAATGATGAGAGAGCGTTGTTGAGTAAGACAGGAGCTTAACGCGTATATAGCAGCGAGCAATTAATTTAACGTTCGTGCCATATAGTAGCTCATGTTATCGGTGTCATATTGACCAGAGCCGGCTCTCGTGACTTGTACCTTTTTTCAGTACGATTCTCTCGCCGCAGCTCGCGGTTACATCATTTATCGGAGGTTTGCAAGTTGGAAAGTGAGAAAAACGCAAATTCAGCCTGCATAAAATGGCAGGTTAAATCATAGAGATGTAAATAATTGTGCGTTAACGCATAACGAATGTAGTGGTTTGTGAGAGAAACAAATCGGAAGATAAAAAAAAACGGTTAATTGGCGCGTTGGCGCACATCCGGCAATTGGCGAGCGTGCGCGTTAGTCGTTCGAGTGGGTATTGGACTAGGGACTCGGAGGTAACTTGAGGTTCGGGGGACCGCGGGACAGCAACAACTTCGCTGTCCGTTCTGTCGTGGTTCGTTCTACTGCCGTGTTTTTCAGTCGATGCTCGACAGCCGCGATTCGATCGAATCTCACGCGGTGCACCGTCTTCGAATTTAACAAAGAGAGAGAGAGAGAGTGGATTAGAAAAATAACTGGGCGTTAATTAAACTATTTACGTGCTGCTGCACAACAAAAAGCCGCGATTAGAAATATCGCGTGCTTACGTGGGAGCCGTGAGTGTTGCCACGATAAAAAAAAGTGTGCAATCGTCAAGTGAAGGTGGTACTTTATTACGCATTCAACGAAGTGCTCTACTGCGTTCACCTAGTAGAAGCAGCGGCGTAACAAAAGAAATTATCGTAGTACACCGATCGATACAGATTCATTATCGTCCGTGCGGTCAAGCGAGAGGGGGGAGACTTTGTATTTCTTTTTCACCACCGCCGTCGCCACCGCCACCGCCGCACCGATACCAACAAGACGATGAGCATGTCTCGGGTAGTATCGTTCAATCCGATGCGAGAAACGAGTTGACTTTTGCTCAGCTCGTATTACAACCTCGCGAAACAAGGTATTTTATATGCTCTCGAGTATCCCTCAATTTCGTTCCCGCGGGTGCAGAGCAGCAGCATCATCAAATTTGACAGTCGACCGACCGCAATGCGGTCCGCAAAATACTCCCCTCCCCCGCCCCCCATCCTTCTTCGAAGTTGTTTCTGTTTACACGCGGTAGATAAGCTCGAGCCTCAATTCTTTCTGTTTCTTTCACCGACACTTTTCTTTGCAGGCTATTGGAGGAATAAGAGCTAAATATTCTCAAAATGAGTTCCCAACCGATTCTTGTACCCGGCGGAGAACGTCGTCCCGCTTCTGACACTCAATCTGTCTCCGTTGGTCATCCTAGTGAATTGAAGACCATGACACCGCCCGGTGTCAGTAGATCCTTCAGCAGTCGTAAGTATAACGATTCACAGATATTTGCTTTTCCGTGTCTCAAACGAACGTTCACTTACTACGCTCTGCGTTATGCGTAGTCGAAATGATGTTGAAGTTTGAACGCAACCAAATTCCTTTTTTTTCTCCGGCACGTGCCAAGATTTATGTGGAGTTTTTACTTACAACAATCGCGATCGTTTTTGTGCGACCTAAAATCTTAATCTACAAAAAAAATTGGGTAATTCGAAAGATAACCAAAATGATGAATAAAAAAATGAAATTTTGTTGCATTCCAAGAATGCAAACTTCGATACCATGAGAGAAACTCCAGCCTCATGCTTTCGCCAATAATCCATTAACTATTTTTATCAAATTTTATGCAACGCCGCACGCCACGCTATACATTCTTTCTGCCGGATCTATTCATCTTGGCATTTCAAGTCCCACCAGCCGATGAGAAAACTTGTCCTATTTTATCTTTCGACACATTTCCTATTAAAGAAAAAACTTTCAATTGACTTTATGCGGAGCAAGCTGCTCCGGCTTTGATTCTTCAGTAGATAACAACGGTTTTTTGGCTCTTTTATGCAGCTTTTTTTTTTCCATCCTCAGAGCATTCCTATCGCAGTGACACGTTGCTATTTAAACGTCTCACCTCTGCAATTAGTCTCGTATCTCGTAAATACTATGAGTTATTTATTCATGACTTGCATGTACATAAACAGCGATCCCCTTCCTTCGACCACTTTAGCCTTTACTTTGATAGACCGTCTTGCTGGAATGTTATGAAAAAGTTATATAGACGGTTAAAATTTTGCAATTCAATATTAAAGAGGCCAAGAGGAATTCGTACGGAAAAGTTATGGAGCAAGTATCCTTGATAACGATGAACAATAACGCGGGAGTCGGTGAGGTCAGTGAAGGCTGTAGGCTCATCAATATTTCTAGACTTTTTATTCAACAAACTTGTTGGCCTCTTCGAAAAAAGACGAAAAATCAATTCGTGTGTATTCACTCCGGTGCGGTGCATTTGTGTCGTTTCTTTACTCGTTTATTAGTTTCAAATGTTTTGTCGTACGACGTCGTCAGTGCAAAATTCTTTGTAGGTTTGTTGGGTCTGTTCGCGAGCACGCATCCGTTAAAGAACTCAAAATCCGATTCGTTCCATTTTTTCATATCTTCTCGCGACCTTTGCTGATAGATCGCGAAAATCGTAATTGAAAACGCGCGCATGAAATTATCTCCCTAAAAAAAAAAGATCAAGACGATGGGTCGATGGATGCGTTTTTTGAACGGTGACGGAGGTAACGGGAAAGATTAGTAATTAATTGATTTAACCTCGGACCTTTTGGTTCCTCGAGGTAAGAACGAATGAAAATTCGATATTTAACTGTAACGCTCTGCGTATGGTAACACGTGTAGCACCAGGAGAGGAACGACGATCTCGGCACAGTGGCGTCCCACAGCAACCGGCCCAATTACCGAAGCTACCCTCATCGGAGTCTCTCACGTCGAGCGGCGTTAATCTCACACCGGGTCCTCCTCCACCTCTGTCGCCAGGTATATTTAATAAATCTGTACAAAATTTCGAAAAGCCTCGAGATCCGACGGGGGGAAACCGAATGAATATCTCTACTGGCATTTCAAGTACTACCTGTACAGGGCATTTTTTTTCTCTTTCTTCATTATGGCACTACGCAGATCACAGCGTGGCTTTTGAACACTGTTTTCGAAAATAAATTTTGGCTTGCTAGAGAGCGAAAGAGAGAGAGAGAGAGAAAGAAAGAAAAAAAGAGAGAGACGGAAAGTGAGAAAATGGCATAAATATTTCATATTAAAAAAAAAAAATCATGGCTGAATGCAGCAGCAGCATCTCGCGCCACGCTTGCTCAAAATATCTATCGCACGATCTTATCACGTCAGACTTCAGATGCCAGTGGGGTAAGGTATGCGCGCGCGCGCTCTTTCGGATTTGAATCACGCAATCCGTTCATTTTTTTTATTAAATGATTTTGGCGTTGTTAAATGGTTTATCAGACGGTGAATCGCCGCCTGTTGCAGGACTGTCATCGGGAATGGCCGAGAGCAGTTTGAAAATGGACAACTCTTCGGATAAGGTATGCGACCGATCGTTTCTCAGAGTCGTATGAATAAAATTACTAGAATGTTAAATTTATAAAACGAGCGAGATTCACGTTTTGTTTGTTTGCAGTCAGCAGATGCGTGCAAATTGACGAGGAAGGAGTCTTACAAGGCGCAACGAAAAAACTATAGAATGGAAAAAAAACGGGTTGCCAACGAGCTATTGAGCTCGCTCAAGGATCCGACCGTCATCGTCATGAGCGACTGGCTCAAAGTACGAGGTACTCTTAAAAGTTGGACCAAACTTTGGTGTATTCTCAAGCCAGGTCTCCTCTTGCTCTACAAGAGCCCAAAAATCAAGGTGAGTTTGACAAAAGAATCCAAGCCGCGATTGTCCATCGACAATGATCGAATATTGTTGAAATTTTTTCAGAGCAACCATTGGGTCGGAACCATTTTGCTGACGACGTGTCAGGTGATTGAGCGACCTAGCAAAAAAGATGGTTTTTGTTTCAAGCTGTTCCATCCTCTCGAACAATCGATCTGGGCACCGAGGGGGCCGCAGAAAGAGGCCATTGGTAAATCGATTTCGCCCGAATCGACTCGATCCTCCCGCGTCAGCGTGGGTTCAAACTCGTCTCTTATTTTTTTCATATTTTCAACGAACCGCAGGTGCCGTTGTTCAGCCACTACCGACTTCGTATCTCATATTCCGGGCACCCTCTCAAGCCGCCGGTAAATGTTGGCTCGACGCGCTCGAGCTCTCGCTCCGTTGTTCGTCCTTGATTGTTCGTTCGACGAGCGCTGTTCCTCGTTCGCCCCAGCATGATGCTACCACTACCCACGAGACTCAATGGAGCGAGGCCGATTATGAGAAACATTTCGATGATCACGGTAAA
>JACEOJ010000208.1:220463-292110 GCA_013761285.1 Campoletis sonorensis | reverse complement strand
ACTTCAGATGCCAGTGGGGTAAGGTATGCGCGCGCGCGCTCTTTCGGATTTGAATCACGCAATCCGTTCATTTTTTTTATTAAATGATTTTGGCGTTGTTAAATGGTTTATCAGACGGTGAATCGCCGCCTGTTGCAGGACTGTCATCGGGAATGGCCGAGAGCAGTTTGAAAATGGACAACTCTTCGGATAAGGTATGCGACCGATCGTTTCTCAGAGTCGTATGAATAAAATTACTAGAATGTTAAATTTATAAAACGAGCGAGATTCACGTTTTGTTTGTTTGCAGTCAGCAGATGCGTGCAAATTGACGAGGAAGGAGTCTTACAAGGCGCAACGAAAAAACTATAGAATGGAAAAAAAACGGGTTGCCAACGAGCTATTGAGCTCGCTCAAGGATCCGACCGTCATCGTCATGAGCGACTGGCTCAAAGTACGAGGTACTCTTAAAAGTTGGACCAAACTTTGGTGTATTCTCAAGCCAGGTCTCCTCTTGCTCTACAAGAGCCCAAAAATCAAGGTGAGTTTGACAAAAGAATCCAAGCCGCGATTGTCCATCGACAATGATCGAATATTGTTGAAATTTTTTCAGAGCAACCATTGGGTCGGAACCATTTTGCTGACGACGTGTCAGGTGATTGAGCGACCTAGCAAAAAAGATGGTTTTTGTTTCAAGCTGTTCCATCCTCTCGAACAATCGATCTGGGCACCGAGGGGGCCGCAGAAAGAGGCCATTGGTAAATCGATTTCGCCCGAATCGACTCGATCCTCCCGCGTCAGCGTGGGTTCAAACTCGTCTCTTATTTTTTTCATATTTTCAACGAACCGCAGGTGCCGTTGTTCAGCCACTACCGACTTCGTATCTCATATTCCGGGCACCCTCTCAAGCCGCCGGTAAATGTTGGCTCGACGCGCTCGAGCTCTCGCTCCGTTGTTCGTCCTTGATTGTTCGTTCGACGAGCGCTGTTCCTCGTTCGCCCCAGCATGATGCTACCACTACCCACGAGACTCAATGGAGCGAGGCCGATTATGAGAAACATTTCGATGATCACGGTAAAAAATACCAAAACTTAACTCATCTTTTCTATTGACCTTAATATTATTATTATTATTATCATTATTAAATTTCAAAAAGTAGCTAAGTTCAGTCTTTTGAGAGATAACAAATAACGCGCGAAATTTTTGACATTGACACGTACTCGTTAGAAAGCGTTGTCTTTGCAATGCCGCCCTCTCCTTTCCCCATTATTGGCAAAAAAAATTGTTTGTTCCTTCAGCTACATATATCTATACATATATAGTCTATAACCACAGAGGAGTCGATGACGGCGGTCCACTGGCGACGATAATGGAACGCGCGGTTAATTAACACGGTGGTATAGTAATACATATGTATAGGTGTGTGTGTGTGTGTGCCCGCGCGTTACGCGTCTTTCGATTGAAATAATAGCTTTGAGCGATAAAAAATAATTGAAATGTTTACTAACGACTGGTGAAATTATCGTTAACGCGGCTCCGATCGGTCGGCCAACTAAAAAACCCGGTTTCGACTGCGTTGAGGGATCGTACAGAGCACGAGGCGACGGTATTCGAACCACCGACGATATACCTGAGCCATTATGCACCCCGATCGCCCACGACGCCCCAGAGACGATTACTCTCCTGTCCTCAACCTCTGTCACCGTCTTTCACTCCCGACACCAAAAGCCTCTGCCCTTCGCCTACCCCGATGTTCCAACAACTCTATCACGCCGTAGCATACTGGGAGAAACAGCTCATCAGTAAATCAGTGACGCCCTCGCACTCACCCCCGCCCAAAGAAATCCTCGATCATTCAAACTTTGCCAAAACCGGTAATTCTTCACCTTCCGTAACACGCATATGCCATCTCGAACCACCGAGACGCATGACCGTACCCTCCGTCCATGTCCTAGAATACGAAACCACCCGCCGCCAAGTAGTAACGCTAGATCCTGTATACACCTCGCACACAGACCTGGACGATATCAGTCAGCCGGAGAACGGAGTCGTCGCCGATGCTGATGCCGATGCTGAAATAAGTCCCAGCGATACCGAGTCCGAGCTCTCCATCAAGGAGGACGATAATTATTCCGAGACTCCCTATGCCGCTCATGAGAACGAATTCCTTGGATCTGTGAGAATATCATTTTTTTATTCCTATACTCTCACCCACTCACTGTTTATTACAAATTGATTTTGATTTTTTTATTATTTTTTTCTCTCAGGCCGGTGAGGTCGTGGCGGAACTTCCTGACGAGCAAAAATCCTTGATTTGGTTCTTGATGAAACAAGTTCGACCGGGAATGGATTTGTCGAAAGTTGTACTGCCGACATTTATCCTCGAACCGAGATCCTTCTTGGAGAAACTAGCTGATTCTTATTATCATGCCGACCTATTGTCTCAGTGAGTAAGAATATTCTTAACAATATTGTTGAGACTATGCGGGTATATACAGCATTACGTCAATATAAACTTGTGGGCTTTTCGCGGCTAAAATTAATGCAGAGCCGTACTCGAGGATGATGCTTTCACTCGTATGAAGGGCGTCGTCAAATGGTATTTGTCAGGATTTTACAAAAAACCACAGGGTCTCAAGAAGCCGTACAATCCGCTCTTGGGAGAAACTTTTCGATGTTACTGGCAACATCCCACAGGTTCACGCACTTTTTATCTAGCCGAACAGGTAAGCAGCAATTTTTCAAAACCTTTTACCCTTCCACGAAAAAATAATTCCGAGCTCGTTCATTTACGTTTGCGCTGTACAGATATCTCATCATCCACCCATCTCTGGATTTTACGTTACCAATAGACGGGATGGGTTTACCATCAGCGCAACTATAGTCGCCAAATCCAAGTTTTATGGTACGTTGCTATGATGACTTCTACCCAAGATTATCGCTTGAATTTTGTTACATTTTTTTGCTCGTAGGAAACTCAACTTCGGCAGTTTTGGATGGCGCGGCTGTGCTAACGATGTTACCACGAGGCGAGGACTATACAATGACTATTCCTTATGCTCACTGCAAAGGAATTCTCATGGGTACCTTGTCCATGGAGCTCGGTGGCAAAGTCAACGTCATTTGTGAAAAAACTGGCTATCACACAGAATTGGAATTCAAGCTGAAGGTAAAGATGCAACAGATTTTTCAAAGTCTCGAGCACAATTGACTTTTTATAACCCATTTCTTTGCTTGATATTGTCGCAGCCTTTCTTGGGTGGCTCGGAACAAATGAATCAAGTGGTTGGAAGGATACGACTGGGAAAAGAGACGCTTGCAAATATATCGGGTCATTGGGACGGAGAAATTATGATAACGGACAAACGAACCGGAGTAAGTTGCGCGAGCACGAGCGATATTGCGCAACTGTCCCCGCAACCCCCAATAATGATCGTTCCTTCGGAAATTTCAGCAGGAAGCCGTATTCTTTAATCCGACGCCGGATGTTAGGGGCAAGAGGCTCAAGAAATATACGGTACCGTTGGAAAGCCAGAGCGAGTGGGAGAGCGAGAAACTGTGGAGCGCCGTAACCCTCGCTATAAACAACGACGATCAGGTTGCGGCTACAGAGCAAAAGACTATTCTCGAAGAGGCTCAACGCGAACGAGCCAAAGAACGTAAAGCAAACGGTCAAGAGTGGATACCAAAATACTTTGTTCAGGTACGTATCGATTTTATCATCTCATCGGCTGCTCTCCTCCGTATAAATCGCAATTTTTCATCCTTCTCTCGACTCTCGCTCGCAGGACGTTATAACTGGTAATTGGCTGTATCGCCACGCTGATATTCGACCGTGGGATCCGAGAAACGATCTGGTACAGTACGAGCACGATTACGTCGTGTGCACAAAGACGAGGCATAAAACACCCATTATGAGAACCGGTAGCATCGTCTCCACAGACCCGCAGATCCAGGTATCGATGGAACACCCAAAATCATTAACTCGTGACCGTATTAACGAGAGCAAACATGAAGATATATTTTCTCACTTTGAAATTTCTTTTCACACTATTTATCCGGACAGATTGTATCTACGCACGTACCCACGTGAACGCGTTAAAAAGAGAAACCAGCTGTCTGTATTGCTTTTTTCAAGAACATTTCTGTCACAAATGACTCACGATTGGTAAAGTACGCGCGTTTTTCCACTATTTATCCGGATAATTGTGCGACTGAAGAAAAATGACGAAACAAATCAAAACGTTATTCGATGTTGACTCGGCGGGTTACGAGGTTCAGGTTAAACGATATAATTACTTCAGGTGCCGTTACTACAGGCGGAATCACGTTCGTCCCTTTCCGTTCTCAAATCTTCGAAGCGACAACTGTCCAATAATTTGCCTCTGGCGGAGATTGCCCACGATTCAGCAAGTTCTTCGGCCGATGTACATTCCGATTCTAGTCAGTCGATGGGAAAACGCAGCAGGCGTTCCGCCATGCGGTACGTTGAATAATTTTAATTTTTGTTGTTTTCTGTTGCCCCCTTATCCTCAAATTTTGCTTAATCTTTCACCACAGAATCGTCAATATGATCAAAGAGGTTGAGGTCCGGATGATGGACCACGGTGAAAAGTTAAATCGTATTCAACGAACCCTCGAACAGCTCGCGGTCAGACAACGCTTACAACGAGACAACAATTACAATACGAATATGTTGAAAAACTTTATCGATACGGTGATAGTAATCGTTGTAGTTTTTTTCGTGCAATACCTCCTCAAGATATGGAACCGCGAGAATATCGTTGTTAAAGAAACTTGGTGAGTTTATTGCTTTTAAGTTGATTCGCCGCGCCACATTCTTATCGATTATCGGCCGACGGCCTCGTTATCGAGCGTTTCGCCCTGCCCCCAATAATTATTCTTTTATTCCTTCGTTGCGGGTCGAACGAGCCAGAACTCTCAAATTGGAATCGAAACTATAGAACATCATGCTACTGGTGGACGCTGATGAATCTCGTTAACGAACAAAAATTGGCCGTATGCGATACAAACGAAATGAATTTGCGTAAGGATTATTGTACGGTGTAGATGTTGATTATATGATGCGCACGAAACGAGTATTTATAAAATAATCATGTCACTTTTCTTATCTTATTGATAGTTTGTTACAACTGTAAATAGCGTATATTCGGCGCTCATAGAAGGGAATAAGTTGGTGTGTTACAGTTGATTTTTTGTTTCCGTTATTTTTTTTTCCATCCTCATTTCTTTCCGGTTAACTCGTTCGAGGACAATTTTATATCGGATGCTGTTGTTATTGTTGTTGTTGTTGCCGTTTTTCCGTTAATATTATTATTTTTTACGCCTTTCCATGCAATCGTTCCATCCACGGGTTGGATGCATATAATAAATTCCTTAGACAGAAGCACCTTCGATATTCGTTCCTCGATCACCATATTTGCTGCATTCGAGACATCGTATTTCTAAAGCTACGCTATTTCTTATTTATATATATTTGTAATTCGCGCTCGTCTTGATCTTTCATATGAACATATTCATTTGATTTATTCGTCCGTATCTCTCTGAGAGATTTTCAGGGTACAAGGTGAATGGCGCTTATTGATCCTAATGGAAATTGTTGTGGAATTGTTTTGTGCGGTTATAGAAACACACGTGTATATTATTATAGGAGCAGAACAATATTGTACTTGGAATACAAATAAAAAAATAATTTGGTGCTGTTGGTGGATTCGGAGGAGATCGTACGGTAGAATAACGCGCTTTATGAGGAGATTGCTACGCGCGGTTCTTGGTGGTGCTGTCTATGGTTGGTTCGGGAGTACAAAAGACTCGCGATATTTCCAGCCAATGTTACAGGACAAGTCGGGCCAAAAGTGCAGATCAAAAGACACTTTTTCTTGTAACCAAGTGTCAAGTCAATAGAGCACACACGAATGAATTATCCTGAATAGAGCTGCAATTAATAATTTTATATTGTGCGAACAATAGAGAACAAAGTATGATAAAGAGAGGCAAATTATACATGAATATTCCACGAACACGTGATGTTCGATCCGAGCATATATTAAAGTATTTGCCTTCGTCATTATTAATAACCCATCACGTGCCATGCTTGTTGTGTCCCTTCGAATCCACGTTGTAGAAGAAAAGAAAAAAGTTATAAAAAAAAAAAGTCCGCTCGAATGACGATTCGTCGACTGGACGAAGCTCGATCAATGTCACCGCCCAGCACTGCGAGCCAATATGCTCTGGTCTAGTCAAAGCAGTTGTGTTTCGAGGGTCAAACGAAACCATTTGAAATTGGTGGTAAGTTGCGAATAAATTTGCAGCTTTCCTCCTCCCTCCTCTTTTGACTACTTCAGAAACGGCGTATTTGTAAATAATTTATTTGTGTCTGTAACGAGCGTGTATTTGAAATACATTGATTAATGATATGGAAATTCGGTGGTTTAATGTGTTTTATTCGATACTAAGGCTGACGTGTAGAAGATTCAGAAAGATGAGAACAGCTACCGCTTTTGCTCTCATCAACAAATTCTACTATGTACAGAAATAATCGTATGAGACGGTGGCAGCGCGAGCTCTTCACCGCTGTCGTATGATACACAGAGTATTTTTCAGGTAATTTCATTTTGAACGTAAGCGTAAGAATATCCCCTCCCCCCGCCATCTCCTGTTTGATTCAGCTGGAACAGGTGATACTACGAACATATACTCACACGTATATGTCCGTCTCAGCCTTGATGGAAGTCTTGTTTCGAAAATAATCCTTGATATAAGCATCTACGCAGTCTTCCTCTGAAAGGAGAAAATTAATAAATTCAATTAATCACAAAATTAAGAATGAATGAAATTTCAATGGGGAAATAAAGGACCAAATAAAGGATCATGTTGGTCGGCCAACTTACCTGGAAATGTGTTTTCGATTATTAACATGTCCGCAATGTGTTTGGCGACTGTTTTGAACAAGAGCCGATTATCAATGATTTTCTTGGTGTAATAGGGCATGAGATATTTAACAACCCACGGAGCTATACGTTCTTTGCACGCGGTCAAATGTTCCTCGATGCGTATCGGCGATTCCGGCATCGTCATTTCCTCCTCATCCGGATCTCCGAACAGTTCGATAAACTTAGCACAAATGCGCCCGTGCTTGCGATAATCCTTCATCGAGAGTTCCATCATTTTTGCCTCGAGCTTGGCTACTTGATGGACTCTCTCGACAAACCATATCCCTCGAATTTTACGATCTTGTCTTTCCTCGGCGGTTTCCTCGTGCGGTGGTGTTTCGGGTTCCCCCATTGCGCGTTTCTTCATTCTCTTGTAATTGCTGAAGCTAAGTTTTCTCTTGCCCGTCGTAGCGTTCGTCACGTTTTCCGAACATTTTTCCTCCAAATTCTCTTTTAACGCGCCGCAACCCGAGCTCGTTCGGCTTCCCGACAGGCGTACCGGCAACGGCTGCTGCTTCTGACCCCGTAACTTTTTGGGTTCCTCTCCGCCCAGGCACATTTTGCCAATCTCCGAATCGACGTTGGCTTTTGTAACACCCGAGTGTTTTTCGATCAGAGTCATCAGATCGCTGCTGTCGTCGCTCTCACAGAACATGTCTTCCAAGTGCCGCATCAGTGAGTCCTGCGAACCTTCCTCAACTTCCGGTACCCCACCTGCCGGCTCTTTTTCGACGCTCGCGACTTCCCTCGATCCTTCGAGCATCGCTCCTCCGCTATCGTCCGTCTCCAAAATCTCTCGTAACTGCTCCTCGGTCGACTGACGATTTTCCGGGAACGTTCCTGCGTTCGGCCGGCACCGCCGCGACCGATCCTTCTCAATTTTCCTCGGCAGCACTTCAGAGATCCGGCCAGTTTCACATTTTTTGTTTTCCCTGCAATGTTTCAGAGGCGACGAAGCCTGGCTCCCTTTTTTCATTCTCATCTTTGGAGTTTTATCGGGCCTTGGTATACCCAACCGTGTAGATTTCGAACGATCCTCGCTCTTCAATAATTCCGTAATTCTATCGTCGAGATTCTTATTCGGTTGAATGGCTCGAGCCGGATTTTCCTCGGAATTTGACGTTACGAATGCGCTTTGGATGCGTATATCCTTATCCAATTTGGAACTATCCGATTCGCATAATTTTTTTGATTCATTCACACGTTCCTCGCTCGTTTGTACTGCGACATCCAATACATTCGGCGGAGCTTCCAAAAAACTTTTTAACTTTTTGTATGTTTTCTTGCCGGATGTGTTGCTCTTGATATCTGAAATCTAGATCCGTCCAGTTGTTTTAATTCGTAATCTTTTGCTTAAGATAGAATACTACATTAGGCATATGGAGTTAGGACGAGACTTGCCATTTTGAGCATCGCTTGCCTGTAAAGAGACGCTTCCAGGGAAGCCTTTACAGCGCATAGTTCCATCCTACTAGCAAATTTTTTCAATTCCAGCTTTGAAACTTGCTTCTCTTTCTCTTGCCAACAGACATTGTAATTACCGATAATGGACTTGTGTAGGTAGGAAAAGTAAACACGACGTACCTGAGAATGCATTGTTTACATTAGTTGCAACCCACGATTATCATTAATCGCGACGTAAAACACGTCGAATGAGATATAAGTCTGAAAATAATACTACGATATATTGACGCTAACCATTGACGTGAGACGAAGAAATTCGTCGGTTGGTTCGACGTATTCGAAAGACTCTTTATCGAGAATTGACGGTTGTGCCAACGATGAAACGCTCCCGGCGTCGTCATCATCATCTTCATCATCATCATCATCATCATCATCATCATCATCATCATCATCGTACTCTTCGCCGTCGTCGTTATCGTCTTCCTGATCATTATTCTCATCTTCATTCTCTTCGTTGGAACAATCGTCCTTCTCCTGTTTGAACGTAAAGGGCGAAGGGGCAGCGCCGAACGACTGTGCCGCGGTCATTGTTTTTGGTTGTTTGCAACTTTGTACTCGCGATTTTTGTCGTAATTAATGAAACATAACAGCAACGAGGGATCCTTTCATTATCCTCGCTTTTTCTCACGTTACAGTATCACTTTCGGTAGTAAACATGAACTGTTTGTTTAATCGATCATCGGCATTATCGCTATTTAAATTCGAGGTTATAATTTACACAACAAGCGGTTTCGGTGGCCGCTCCGACTGCCTCCAATTCTCCTACGGTGAAAGTTTGTGGGGGGCATCATGAATGCCATCACCGGCGGCGACGAGGGATTTCCGCACCTCCCGCGTCTAGGAATGACTCGTGCTACTTGAGTCAAATGAACAATTTTGTGTATTTAGGCTCTGGGTTGATCTGACCATAAGGATAAATAGGTGTATTTTTTTATTAAACGCTCGATTATATATTTCAGACGACATTAATCAAAATACTTGAAAAAAGTTTACGAAAATTCAAACATTTATCGACTCGCGCTCAAACACATTGGTCTAATAGTCGTTAGTCGCGCTCCGGTCGCTCCTCCGTCCTTTCGTTATATATTTTACAATCGGGTTCAAGGTGCCCCGCCGCCATAAGGGCCACAAGCCACAAGATCGTCGTGTGAGTAAAAACCAGACTGATCCACGTTTTCCAATTTGACAGGTGAGTGATTGAGTGATTTATTAAAATTATTACCCCCTAATATGCGAATAGTTGCCTGCTACGATTTAAAAATTATTCTCGTTAGTTGCTCGTTAGAACTCGCAGTTGATATCGATATCGACATATGTTCCAGGCGTGCTCTTTTAACTCTCAAATTAAGGTTAAACATATTGTAGTGGTCGCTTTGTTGGCGTAATAATAAGAAGAGTAACAAACCGACAAGGTAGAAAGCAGTTAATAAGAAGAGATTTTCTAGGCGCCGAAAGGCAAACTCTGGGGTAGATCATGCCGCCCAAAAAGTCTATGGAAGAGACCGACAGGCTGACTCGTATAGCCATTGTCAATTCGGACAAATGTAAACCCAAGCGATGTCGCCAAGAGTGCAAACGATCTTGCCCGGTGGTCCGAATGGGAAAGCTCTGTATAGAAGTAACTCCCAATAGCAAAATAGCTTCCATCTCCGAAGAGCTCTGCATCGGATGCGGTATTTGCGTCAAGGTTGTATAAACTTGGTTGGTGGGGGAATATTATTCCTATTAATAGTGAAAAAATGCAGCTAACTCTGTACCTCGTTTGCAGAAATGTCCGTTCGAAGCCATATCGATAATCAATCTTCCCAGTAACTTGGAGAAGGAAACAACTCACAGATATTCCAAGAACTCATTCAAGCTTCATCGACTGCCTATTCCTCGCCCGGGAGAGGTCCTCGGTCTGGTAGGTACCAACGGGATTGGTAAATCTACTGCACTGAAGATCTTGGCGGGGAAACAGAAGCCTAATCTTGGCCGTTTTACCGTAAGTATATTCGCTCGATCAACAAACATTCGGTTGAACATGTCCCACAGTATATGGATGGTTATTAAAACAATTAACGTTGCAGGATCCACCGGACTGGACGGAGATTCTGAGCCATTTTAGGGGTAGCGAGTTGCAGAATTATTTTACAAAGATTTTGGAGGATGATCTAAAGGCTTTGATAAAGCCGCAGTACGTTGATCAGATTCCAAAAGCAGTCAAGGGTACGGTACAGCAGCTGCTGGACAAGAAGGATGAGTGTGACAAGCAAACGGAAATTTGTAGAATGCTCGGTACGCTACAATTCATCGTTGGTTACAGATGCGGGAATGAGGAAATTTCACATTTTTAATCGGGTTTTTCTTTCTTCTGCCAACAGATCTAACGCATATCCGTGATCGAGGAATAGAGGAACTTTCCGGGGGTGAACTACAACGTTTCGCTTGCGCAATGGTGTGCATCCAGAACGGCGATATATTCATGTTTGACGAGCCCTCGTCCTATCTGGACGTGAAACAGCGTCTAAACGCCGCCGTAACCATTCGTTCTCTCATACACCCGGACAAATTCATCATCGTCGTCGAGCACGATCTTTCCGTTCTCGATTATCTCTCCGATTTCATCTGCTGTCTGTACGGAGTTCCCGGTGCTTACGGTGTCGTTACGATGCCCTTCTCAGTTCGTGAGGGAATCAACATATTTTTGGATGGTTTCGTACCAACGGAGAATCTTCGTTTTCGCGAGGAATCACTTGTATTCAAAGTGGCCGAAAGCGCGAACGAGGAGGAGATCAAGAGGATGAATCACTATAAATATCCTGCCATGACCAAGACAATGGGATCTTTCTCGTTGAGAATCGAGAAAGGACAATTTACTGATTCGGAAATTCTCGTATTGCTCGGAGAAAACGGTACCGGAAAAACAACGTTCATTAGAATGTTGGCTGGTAACTTGACGCCTGACGATGGAGCCGGTAAGCCCGTGTTTTTTTTCTCCCCTTACTCTCGCATCTTGCGCCCGAATAATTAACTCAAAAATCAACCTTCATTCGCAGAGGATATTCCAACGCTTCACATCAGTTACAAACCACAAAAAATCAGTCCCAAATCGCAGGGTATCGTTAGACAATTGTTGCACGAAAAGATTCGCGATGCTTATATACATCCGCAATTCATCACGGACGTCATGAAACCCCTCAAGATCGACGACATCATGGATCAGGAGGTACAAAATCTTTCGGGAGGAGAATTGCAGCGTGTTGCGTTGGCTCTCTGTCTCGGTAAACCCGCCGATGTATATCTCATTGACGAGCCATCCGCCTATCTCGATTCTGAACAACGTCTCGTAGCTGCTAAAGTAATCAAAAGGTCAGTTTACGAATCGATCGCATATGCCCACCCCATTTTTTTGTTTTTTCTTAACTCGCATTCATGTACCAATTTAATTCGCAGGTTTATTCTTCACGCCAAGAAAACTGGTTTCGTTGTTGAGCACGATTTCATCATGGCCACGTATCTCGCCGATCGAGTCATAGTATTCTCCGGACAACCATCTCTCAACACCGTAGCTCATACCCCACAATCCCTCTTGAACGGAATGAATCGATTTTTGGAACTTTTGGGAATTACTTTCAGACGAGATCCCAACAATTTCAGACCTCGAATCAACAAGAACCAGTCTGTCAAGGTAAGCACATCAACTCTCATTTTCATCGCCTTACTCAACAACAACTTTTTGCCGTTTTTTAAAATGATCAAACTACTTTTTCAATTACAAATGGTGGGTTTTTTTGTTCCACATGGTCCTTGAGACACATATCGACGTAAAAAAATCTGAACAGTCATTCTTTGATAATTGCATAAATATCACATATAAATAGTCGAATTTTTTACCAATCTGCTATCCACATCGGAATGGCATTCCTTCACAAATCAAATACTTTAAGATTTTCATAAACTTTCTTTTTCAATAACACATGTATGATTATTTCTTTATATTTGCAGGACCTCGATCAAAAACGAGCTGGGCAATACTTTTTCCTCGAGGAATAAATGTTTCATCTCCGGGTTAACCATGCGAGCTACATTTTTCTTACATGTCGGATACAATCGACCGATACCACCGGCGGGTCGATCATCGTCATCAACAATCAATTGGAACGCTAATCATATATACAAAAATAAACGAATAAGAGACAGCTAAAACTTGTGGTATTATGAAACTTTGAGTTGACGAATTCGTGAACAGACGCCACTTCCCCATACATTTTGTACAAAAAGGAACGAGTAGGAGAGATCAAATGTACTGGCTAGAAAATTCTGGTGTATGATCAATTAAATGATTGGAAACAATGGAAAACCTGCTGGCTGTTTCGGTCCGAGTTTCAAAGAACTCAACAATATGATGGTATTTTCGAATCTAAATTGTCCAATTAACGTTGAAAAGAACTACGTATAAGTTTTGCGTTCTGCTAAAAACATTAAGAAATTTCGTTGCATTCGAACGATGCAGACTTCGACATTAAAGAGAATGGTACCACTGGGTATTTATTACCTCCAATTACGTATTTTATTTTTATCATCGCCCACACGTATAACGATTATTGTAACAACGAAGCAACATAGTTTCTCACGCTGGAGATGTCTCTCATTCGATGATAGCGATCGTGATACCCAAAGAGAAGGATTAGTCTGAAATTTTTCAAATGCAGACACTCTCGACGTTGTGTAACGCCGTACAAATAGGTAACTAACATCAATAGGAGTATTTTTTATAAAACATTTTGAACCGTTCGGTCTACGAAGGCTAGACTATGAGGTGAGAGACATCGACGGTGTAAGCCGCGGGCGAGAGTCGTATATCGTCCGGTCGGGGGGATGTTCGTTGTCGAATATCGCTGTCACCGGGCCAGGCTCGTCCGGGACTTCTCGGAGTGAGACTCGAACGAGGCACCGAATCGACGGCGAGACTCACCGTTGCTGGATCGTTAAGTCCATTGCTCTGGATCCGTCGTTGCTGTGGCGTCATCGTTCGCGGCAATTTTTTACGCTTCTGTCAACAACATACGCGGTGCGACAGTGAGCAGTGAGTTAAAAAAAGGAAGGTGAGAAGCATGACCGATTGAAAAAATGGTCATGTGCGAATAAATCCTCTAACAAAGCAAATTATAGTGCAAGATAATTTTTCATTCTTCTGGGCTTCTATTCAAACAATTGAATCTCGTAAATTTCCGTGTGGAGAATAAAAATATCACACGCGATGAAATATTCTGAGCCAATATTTTTCTACGTTGATTATTTAAGCAACTATCATGCTCTGTGAGTAGTTTTTTTTTTTCAAATTCATTTATCTTATAAGCGACTAGTACTCGTTTGAGAATGAGCGACTCGAAGTTAACGAAATAAGATAAAAACTGATAGCAAGATCTCTCGAAACGCGTATAAGACGCTATTGTCGGTGGTTGGTGCGTGTATCCCCCTTGCCCCGTTTCGCGTGCCTATTTTCGTGCTACGACGGATCAGGGCAGGCAGGCGGAGCAAAACGAACTAATAGCGTGAGAGAGAGAGAGAGAGAGAAAAAAGAAAGAATGGATAGTAGACTCGGATACCTCGTCGGCCTGGTCGGCAAAAATTTAAATTGACCGTTTTTTGAGCAAGATCGTAGGAGCGGGATGGGATACTTTGTAAGAAAAAAAAAAATTGGACTAGTACCTCGACGAGACCTCTCCACTTGTCAGCCGCGTGTCTCGCCAGTTCGAGCTTTTTCTGCTTTCTAATCTGATGTTTTTTGTAGGCCATCTCGATGATGATGAGAACTACACCACCGATTATTCCGGCTCCAACGAGTATAAATACTCCGGCCATGTTCTTCAGTCCCAGTGTATTTGGAGTTTTTTCCTGATGTTCGCACTGTTGTTCATTATTCTGCAAAATCCAGCGCTTGTCCAATTTTTCCATGATGCCACCTGCGTTGACGCAAACAGAGCATTGCCGCGAGTTAGCGGAACCAGTACGTGCATGGCAACGACGGATTAATGAGCAAACTTACTCTCGTGAAAATCGAGTATAGCGATGGTGACCTCGTCCGCCCAAGGTGAACCCTTTTGCAATCCGATCCCGTAGCCGGATCTACCGAACAATTCACCAGCGGTTACCAATTCGCAGTCTCGAGCGGCTTCAAATTCCAAACGAGAACTGTCCCATATGAAGGCCATGAGTTTTCTGCAAACATTCGAAAAAAACACTTCATGACTGCTTGGTCTCATTACATTTTTTTCTCGAGGCAAGCTCGACTACGAATGAGATCAGAGGACAGACTCACCCTATTTTTACATCTTGTATCGCTCTCTCGGCCGTGTCATAATTATTGGCCTCCATGGTACGATACATGTTGGACAATTCGACTTGTCGTCTGAAGTACATGTCGACGGCGGAACCTTTCACCGTCGCACAAGTCAAATTTTCCATCGTGTTTCTCAGCTGTTGGAAGTGGACGTTGAAAAAAAGAATCAAGACAATAATCAGCAACGCGGTTAAGCAGTTCAATTGAGAATCAGGATTCGCTGGCGGAAGCGAAGCAAAGTAAGAGAGAGAGTAAGCAACTGACCCTGGCGTCGTTAATACCAGTGAGCTTGGTTTTTGGTCTCTCGAGCACGAGGAAAGCGGCCAAGTTGGCAGTGTACGAGGCGACTATTATCATGGCAAACCCAGCCCACACCATACCGAGCACGCGGGCCGAAAAACTCCGTGGTGTACCTGCAGTTGTTGAACGTCTTATTATTATTTTTTTATATTTCAGATTATAATTATAGGTCTATAACGTTATTTTATGTGGATAAACTGACCCTCGCCGATACCACTGTTGAGGAGTACACCCCAAGCGAACCATATTGCACTCGACAAGTTGAGAGCGTCCTCCTCGGTGCCGTCAGTGTTGGCTAGCTTGAACCTCCCGAAGGGCGAGAACCGGTCGAGGAGGTACAGAACTAGTGCCACTACGTGCACCGACACCATCACCAGGATCCATAGAGTGTTGCTGAACGGTTGCAAGAAGGAGACCAACGTCGACGATCTCGAAGGCTGAAAAAACCGAGCAACGAGACGAGTGAACATTTATCCTACACCAATTTTCTTTTGCAATTGCCATTACTTTTATTCTACGAGGAAGGAGTATCAAAGAAATGAGACCATACTTTCTTCTCGAGGATGGTGATGCCCTGATACTTGAAAGGTTTGCTAAACTCTATAAACTCGGCGCGCTCGGGGTTGATTGTAAGAGGTGCGACTATCATGTCAGCTCGTTCGTTCACCAGTTCACCAATCAGGCCGGTCCACTCTTTTTTACCACCTGCTACGGACACGTACGAAAAAAAAAGAAAAAAACATCAATTCGTTGGATCCCTTCTTACGTACGCGCGTAATACTCTCGTCAGCAATTTATTATCGTCTCACTCGAGCTGTTTTTTATCATGTAACTGCCAAATTGACCGTCCGGAGAAAGTGCCACGCTGTAGGTAAAGTTTATCGTTTTTGACAGTTCCTTGAGGAGATCCATGCAGTATCCCTTGCAGCAGTACGACAAACCACCTGTTAATAATATTGTGCCAGTTGAGAGAAAAAAAAAGAGAGAGAGATGAGAATTCTGTTGTCTGTTTACTCACTGTCGCGTTCGCTTGTATTGAAATGCGGGCATGGAACTTCGTCCTGAAGACAAGATTCGGCATCTCCGGCATGACGCACGTAAACAAACGGCTTCTCTTCGATCGTCAACACTTTGAGGTGAGTCGGTATCATAAAACCCTCTGGTTTTGTTTTCAAACGACCCGGCCACATTATACTCGATTCGTTGAGCATCAGTCTCATTTTACCGGCGCTCTGTTGGACGTTTTAAATCGCATTCTCTTGAAATAATTTATCTCGATGGCATCAAATTTAAATGTAACTTTAATTGTAATGGATCATCACCTCGGAATAGATGTATCGTCCGACCGAATCTTTCTCCCCTCGCTGTTTTATATTGACTATGTTGTATTCGGCGAAAATACGATCACCGTTGTCGTCGAAAGCGACCCTTCCCGTCGCACCTTTCTCCAAAACTTGCTCTCGTATATACTTGAACAATCGCTTTCCAGTCTCCCAGATGTATCCCGAATCGTTGCAGTCTGTTGGAGCTTCCGTAATGTCCTCGGTCTTGTTCATCGCTCGTAGCGCCGAAACAAGAACGTACCTATATTCCAACAAGTAAATTACATACTTCTACATTATTTAATACTTCAGACCGTATTGCTGTTTAAAAATTCTCCAATTATCTTCTAATAAGCAATGCTCTTCTAAAGAAAAAAAATCGGGATTTCGTTGCGTTCCATCGATGCGAGCTACTACACATTATTCGATAACTGGACGAACGAAGCTGTCTTTTAGCAGACATTCGAAATTCGATTGTTTTTTTACATCAAACATTTTATTAAAAAGAACGAAAAACCCTTCAACGTTTTGTTTTGTCGACTACTTCTGTTACAATGATTCAAAGGACGATGTAAAATTGAAAAAAAAAATCTGGAAAAAGCTGATGCAAAGGGAATGTTTTTTGTTTCTATAATTACAAGCGGACTGACACGGCTAACTATAATGAGAATTGGATGCTCACAGGCTATCACGAATGTGAGCCTTTTCCTCAGTCGCATTTATTAACTTGAGACCGAGAAGTCCCTCTGGTGCATTGGCCGCTTCAAGACCCTGTTCCGTTACGATCCATACGTAGCCGGCACCAGTCATGTTCAATGCCGAAGCATCTCTGAAGATAACCGTCGCATCCGTTTTCCTTCGCGACAAGAACAGACAGAAGTTCGATATTAAAAACACATGTTGATTCGTGTGTCCTTTGCTGGCCTCTGCCGGCGGGCGACATACTTACGAGGCATACATGAGACAGACCCTTGCTTGAGCGTTCTTCATGTCCATCAATTGTTCGGTAAAGTTTTCGAGTCCCGGTTCAAACTCAATAACAGATTCTACCTGTTTTCAAAACAATTCGAGTCGTTATAGTTTCCGCTTCGTTACGCTATTGCCTGTAATACTGAAGAAACTATACTTCCCAGCAACGAAACCCATGTTTTTCTTTTTTTCGATCGAGATGCAAAATACTACAACCAAGACGAAATCACGAAGCGCATGCAGTCTTACGATCCGCGATAGGTAATTATCGTGTAATTCGAACAACAGGACGGCAGCTACTGCTACAACTACGTCTACTAATTCATTTTATTTTATTTTAATAGCGATTTTGTATAAATCGGCAATAGCAGAGGTCAACGAGTCATTCGGGTCTCGTTGACGACGGCCGATAAATACAATTATAATGAAGTTACGTTTATCTAGTGAACGTTTAAATGGAAAGACCTTTACTTACCCTTGAAATTTTTAACGTTGTTTATTTAATCGAGAGATTTAGAAGTTTTGTTTTAATCATAATGGTACGTAAATAGGAAGGTTAGGATACGAAAGGAGACGAAGTGTGCAAAGAGACGTTGGCGATTAGAGGATTGGTAGAGGGAGAGAGAAAGAGAGAATGTGCGTTGATAGAAACATTTGATCGGAAGGGGTGAGATGAATAACAAGAATGACGAGGTACCTTTTGGACAGACACTCGCGCTATCGAGGCGTGCAAACGAGCTATTGACATAATTTCTTAAACGTTAGAGGAGAGACGTGCGAGGTAGAGTGCGCAACCCACATGTACTTTAATCTCCACGTCGTCTTCGAGGCTCTGGGAAGTTGTTTGAAAGCGGCCGAGCAAGGCGCGACCGTCCGTGTCCGAGCTATGAATAAATATGACTTTCATGTAATTGAAATGTTTGAGCAACTCGACCCAGACGTCTGCTTGGTGAGAGTACGGCGGCACGGTCCGGAGGAAAGACACGTGGATGTTCTGTAACAAAGAGAGTGCGAGAGTGTGGGGAGAAGCGACAGGCCACATGTCAACACACCGCAACTCGCTCGCGACGGGCAGAGTTTTAAGAGATCAAGAGACGACGAAGTACCTTGTCAGAAAAAGCCGAGTCTCGGGAAGAAATCCCGATGACGGGGATGTGATAAAAACCGCTCGTGTACGAGACAGCAGCCGGTGAAAGATCGCCGGTCAGAGGATGAGACACAACAACAGCGTAAACTCGCTGCGCGATCAACGATTTGCACACGCTCAATGCTGTGCGTATCGGGTTCGAATCCATGCCAATGACCGTGTGATAAAAAGTCACTCCTTTGTTTACATGGTGCAGATCGAAATTTAACGTCTGCAAATATCGTTCCGATCACTTGTCTCCTCTTTATTTGCCGACATAATGAATAATCATAATAATAAAAGCATGCATAAATACGCGCTCGTCCGCTCACCTTTATTATGTTCTCAAAATGAGATTTGCTCTCGTTGTTTGAGAGCACACCGCCGATATTGTATAACGTTGGATTATCATGACCAAGGGCTCGCGCTGTATCGAGCCCCTCTAAGATTAAAAGTAAACATAGAGCAAACATACAGCGTACATTTGTACGCTCTCGTCGAGCCATGTTTCCGTTTCCCATTTGCAAATCTCAGCCGTCGCTATTATCAGCTGAGACGAGTTTTCTTTCTAAAATATATCGCACAAACACACATTCCGATTGGTATTATCTTGGCACGAGGTAAATCCACTTTGACGAAAACCACCCGATATCACATACCTTTGGAACCCTGCCCTTTGGCGAAGAATCTTGAGGCAGCGTTATCACGCTTCTCAAAATCAAGAACAACTCCCTCGAGACTCAAACGACATATTCTCAAGGTTCCGCGGTCGTTCAGACTCTTTTTGCGAAGTAAAAACAAATATTTATGTAAAAACTACTTTTTGATGAACGCGACGAGAACTGTCAACTAATAAGAGTCCACCACCCACTCGAATTTCACTCGTTCTTCCTCCCCCGCCCTTCTCTTATCATCCCCGACCACTCGTCGTCTTTGCATTGATCCGTTCGGATGCTGCGCCCCAGCTCGACGCTTTTCGTACCATTTTACTGCCACCTATGGACCGCTTGCCCGCCACCCCATACCTCTTCGATCTTTCCTCTCGTCCCGACCAGAAACAGTACCGCGCCTCTGCGATGAGTCGCGTCCATTCATTTCGGAGAAATTGATCTCTCCAACCCTCCCCCTTTTTATTTAAGGCACCCATGGATGTTGTATTTTTTTCTGTATTTTGAATTGCGGTGACAACAAAGACCTCGACCCTGTACGAACGTACTAATCAACCTGATGTCGCCCGACACGTACACAAACAACAATGAACTTCGCGATTGGCGCTATTGTTGTTTATAATCATAAGCATTCAAAACGACGTAAACGGTATCACTTTAGAATTATTGGGTCATCACAACAATCCCAAAAACAGTCAGCAGTTATAAGTAAGAACAACTCGGTTTGCATTGGGTACACTCACTTGGGAAATGTTGAAATTGCCGCTATGACTGACAAGTCACAAAATCACGTGGCATTACCACCCAATGATACATGCGCAAACGCGTGTGTGTGTGACCGCAGATCGTACCGACATACAATAGAGGACATTGTATGAATCTGCAATCTCGGTTGAGTTGGAAGAATGAATCGACAGGAATCGCAGGAATTGTGATCAGTGGGATAAGACACGTTGCCAAGAGGTGAAAGAGGGGGGCTACGAACAGCGCAAAGCGCCACTGCCTCTCAATCAGAAGAAGAACGATCCGAACAATTCGACAATTAAAAACAATCGGAGATTTAGTTGCTCTCGTGTCGGGCGAAGAGCCTACGGAGCCGCCTACGGGTGTGCAGCAGCGGGTATCTCGCAGTATAGCGGGCAGTAGACGGTAGATGTGGTAGGTTGTTCCAAACGCATACAGATGCTGAGTCGTGTTGTAAATAATCGCGGGACATTTTGACAGGTCGGTGTGACACAAAATTTGAGTATCAATCAACTTGGTGATTTTCTGTTTTCGTTTTTTCAATATAAGCGAGTAATGAAGCACTTTTCGTCCGGTCGAACGAGAACGGAGATAATAATTATCGCGTCGATACATTATCGTGGCGCGTGAGACGATTAAGCGCAATACTTTGGAAGGAATAATATTCGCGATAGCCCGCTATCTTCAGTTTTCGTCGAACTCCCGATGTAGAGAAAATAATAATTGAGCTATCAGACAGATGACCGAGGATCAATCCAAAATTTATAAAAATGCTTCTGAACGACCTCGTCTACTGGTAGGTCCATGTCCTCCGAGCATATATCTTGCTTGAATGTGGGTTTCCTGCCATTATCCATTATTTTATTTCCAGGTATCAAAAGAAAATTGGTACATACGACAAGCAACCATGGGAAAAAAGCGTCGAACAACGAATCTTTGGTGGCTTTACCAATGTTCCTATGCGCACAGCCAGGCTCAAGACAGAGCTCATAGACGTCGATCTTGTCAGAGGTTATTCCCAACAATCCTTTTATCTCTATTGACTATTGACAAACTATGGATTCTTTGTTGCTTGACCATCTACTTCCCCCAGGATCTTCATTCCCAAAAGCTAAACCGAAGCATGGATTGACTACAGTCGCCTGGTTGGCTGTTCGGCGTCTTGTCTTTCTACCGTTGCATCGTGCTTGGTGGATTCAGCAGACAAGTCCTCGTGTCTTTTTTCTCTTTCTTGTTCTTTATGCCCTGCAACTGTTCAACGTCTGTACGTTTTTTGGTATCGCTAATACCAATAAGCCGGATGTACGTAAAATACGGACGTAAGATGAAATTTAGCACTGTATCTAATCTCACTGAAATGCCAATTCGCTCGTAAACTCATCCTTCGTAGATTGTCTCCTCGGCCGAAGTACTAATGCCAGTCGGAATGATGTTCGTACTCTGCCTCGTACACTCACAAATAGTGTCAACAAATTCGAGTCCAACGGTAACTGCTGCCCGCAACAGATCCAGAATCCGTAGATCCCGACACGAGAGATGTCGTTCCGGAAAATTGAGGCCACGGCGAAATTTACGTACGTTGAAAATACCGCGTCTCGCGTTGCCGTCGTCTCTCGACCAAACGCTGCCGCTGCTGCCGCTGCTGCTGTTGCTGCTGCTGCTGCCGCTGCTGCGTTCACTTGAAAAGCCAAGCTTTTGTTCCTCCTAGGATCGTACAACGAGTCGAAATCTTGTCAGGATGGCGGGGGAACCGGACCTGTGGAGAGAGCGAACGAGGTACAGCGGAGCGACGGCTCACCATCCGTGAGATTCGCCAAAAGGGTCAGTGTCGAGAATTTGACAGAAACCGGAAAAGTTCAGGTGAGATACGAGTCTCTGGGTTCCTGACATGGTCGAAAAACCATAATTTTGCTTAAGAATTTCTCTTTTCATAGCTCGAAGTCAAGTCTAGCCGTCTCGAAGAGAACTTGCCAGAATCTTTGCCCAAATTATCATCATCCCGGCCTACCGAGACAGAAACATCTACGGGTACTCGAGATAGTTCTTTAATTTTTTTATCAGCACCATGAGTGTCCGAATGAACTTCTGCTCTTTGCTCGCAGATGATGTTGTGGCGGAGAATCCGGCAAACGCAGATATCGTACATCAAGATGATGACGGTTTTGAGAGTCTCAATGGAAACGTATCGAGTGATAACGATCGCGTCACCGTCGCTCGTCGAGAAGAATCTTCACTGCGTGGTGGTAGTCACGATAACAACGACGACGATGAAAACCACGATGACGAAGACAAAGACGCTGACAATGTCATTGATGAGCATTACGATCGTGAAGATAATCAAAGGACCAAAACCGACACTATTAACTGCGCGCTTCTTGAAGGACAGAGAAATCGGGCTACGACAGAACACGAAAGAAAAAATCACAATTGGCCGGTGTCTCCTTCAGGTTTTTTTTCATATTCTTAATGTTGCAATGGGAAGGTTCTTCTTTAAGCTCCTCAACAGCAATTCGCTTCAGAGACAAATCTAGACGTTATTGATATTTTTAGCAACATCCGTCGCCGGTATCCCGAAACTGAGTGGAATGGAATCTAGTCGTACGGAGCATGATTCGCGGGAGGCCGTGACGGTACGTTAGTTCAGGCGTTCCGCCCTTTTACTTCTCCTGAATTATAATCTAAAATTTTAACTGCATTACACTAACAATCATTTCGCTTCGGTATTTTTATTCGATAGGAAAGCAGCGTTGCTTCTCCCGCAACCACTGCTGCCGTCACAGTCACACAATCAGCCAAGATAATTTCAAGAAAGGAGAAACGGGAGTGCGAGAGCGAGGAAGAAGGGGAGTGTGAAGAAGCGACGATAAATCATTTGACCGAGGCGACTACGTCCGCTACCGAATGGATGGGTGTTACGAGCAACAGCGACGTATGTAGTTACAGGTACGAATTCCAACAGCGCTGTGAAGATAAATATGCCGACGGTTCGTAAAGACTATCGAGGGATTTTTCAGCTCCGATTTGGAAGAATCTGAGTCCGTGGACCTTGATGGCAACTGTAATTACGCCGATTTGTTGGAACACCCGTTCTTCTGGGAGCTTGAACTGCCATCCTCGATGCCTCTCGGCTCGTCCTGCACCTCCTCCGACCGTGGTGAGTCCTTCATTCATTTGAACGATTATTTATAGCTTCACAGCCGCTGAAAGCTCTCACAGATGTCTTGGATCAACTTGATAACTAATGCTCGAATCGTTGCTATTATTATTACCAGTTTCTTGCACCATCTGGACACGGAGGGACATAAAGAAAGTAGAATTGTCGGTGCTCGACATAAGCTCCGCTATAATTGCTCGGGTCGAGTCAATGCCAGAGGGCATGGATTACGTGTACGGTGGTCTCTTTATGTCTCTCGTCCTCTCGCTCATACCCTCGATCAAACGGCTCAGCGACGAGTTCGGAACGGAATCCTCCAACAATTTGACCGGGTCGACGAGCACCAATATCCGCGAGATAACCTTGGAAATGACGCTGGAAAGTTGGTCCAAATTTTTGTGCACCACGATCGACGTGGCGTTCGGCTCAACACTCTGGTCAGTCGATGATTATGTAATCGCGCACCACCTACGAAGAATGAAGGTTAAATTAATAATGGTTCACGATGGTTTCAGGGAGCGGACGGTCGTTTTGACGCTGGCATTTGAAAAATTGGCCCTTTCCTGCTTGTTGTTCTTTCTTCTGGCCGTTGCTGAACGAACCTTCAAACAACGCTTGCTCTATGCCAAATTATTTTCACATCTGACCTCGTCGAGACGCGCAAGGAAATCTGATCTGCCGCATTTTCGATTAAACAAATTTCGCAACATCAAGACTTGGTTAAGCGTCAGGGCCTACTTGAAGAGAAGAGGTCCACAGAGATCGGTTGACGTTATTGTATCTGCTGTCTTTATCGTTACATTGCTGCTCCTGTCCTTTGTCAGCTTGGAGCTAATCAGAGTACACTGCTTTTTCTTTTTTTATCTTTTTCCTCCGCTTTCTCTCTTTCTCTATCTCTCTCTCTCTCTGACGATAGATTTATGTAAAAATGATTTTCATACCTCGCTCGCCAGGATTTAGAGAATCTTCATTCGGGATACAACGTCGAAGCGCTTTTGTGGAGCTTCGCTCTTGGCATATACATACTGAGATTTATGACGTTGGGAACGAAAATAAATAAAAAATATAGAAATCTATCTATTCTGATAACTGAACAGGTGGGAGCCCTTGATCGCTGATCAATATTCACTCTGTATTTGTCAACTTGTACAATATTTTATTTTCATTTTCAGATTAATCTTTATCTACAGATGGAACAAAAACCTCACAAAAAGGACGAGCTTATGGTAGCTAATAGCGTTCTCAAGTTAGCTGCTGATTTGATCAAAGTAATTATCTCGTTGCTCTCTCACTATCGATCTTTCTATGATCACTCCCTGGTCTCATCAGTATTCTTATTTTTAGGAGTTAGAGTGTCCTTTCAAAATTTCCGGGTTGTCCGCAAATCCGTATTTATATACGATTACGAAGGTTGTTTTGCTCTCGGCTCTGTCGGGAGTTCTCTCAGAGTTACTAGGATTTAAATTGAAATTGCACAAGATAACAATCAAATAGAAGAAAGGATGTGGAAATGGAGGACCTGGAAACGACTTTGACGACCATTTTTGGAATATGGTAAGCACGTTCTTTTTTTCGCATGGAAAAACACAATGATAATTGTACAATAAATGAGAGAAATACCGCCATACGTTTAAGCCATTTCCAATAGTTTTATTTAGGACGAGCGATCGCCTGCTACGCGATTCGAGTCTCTCATAGCTGATCTATTTTGTCTAAACGACCCATCGATATTTGATGCACAGTGTAAACTACAGATATTCCGCCAGCTGTGACGATGGCGGTGGTGACGATAGAAAAATTATCTAAATTTGTTAGCAGAGTGTCGCGCTCATTGTTACTGGCGCATTTCGTACTACCGGTGAGTCTGCGTGGTGAATTAACGTGTCCTTCAATTTTCCCCACAAAATAAATTAACAAATTCTTCATATTAATTGTTAAAATAAACTGCCTGTGTGCGAGTAGTGAGCAGCGAGGAGGTCAGCGGGAGGGTTACGGACGAGCGCGAGCTACGGACGAGGTGTTGAATAAATGTTTTACGAAAAAAATGAGACATAGAAGAACCAAGTTTTATTATTTATTTCCATAATTCTGCTGCCGCTTCCACTTCTTCCTGTTACATTGTGTGCATGCTGCTCATTTAATTTCAGGCTGATCAATTTGTACCAATATGACGTAAACAATTATGTCGTTTTTTTTCATAATTTTTTTTTTAAGTTTCTTTTTTTTGAGGCAAGGCTCTGAGTTGAATGTCGCCTGGTATTCCGTTTATCTGTTTGTCACGCATTGCTGCGAGGCAGTAACAACAACAACAACAAAAATAATAATGATAATAATAATAATGGCCCTAGCGTTCGTGTCCTATTTTTTACATTCTGAGGCATGACTGGGGGTCGTAACCAATTTTACGGTGTTTTCGGCTGTAAAATCACAAAGAGAATTGTCAGCACGAGAACTCTTCGTTTTCCAATAACAAAAAAAAAGATTCCAGGGATTAATGATTCTCTAAGGATAGTAATTATTTAGAAGCGGGTCATGGGCGACGAAAAAGAAAGGGAAGACGATACCGCCGAGCACGAGAGGACCAGAGGCAATGCGAGGAGAAGCGAAGTAAAGGAGGCTCCTCGATAAGCCGAAGATCCTATACCGGGTACAACCAAAATCTCCATGTCAGAGTCGTCGTTCCGAAAGAAAACCTTTGCGAATGGAACGAGACCGTCTCCGACGTTACAGAGATTTTGTTGGCAGGCACGATAGTAAGCGACGTGGTTCGGTGTCTTTATAACAGCGTTCAGATAGGTCGGTGTATCCTCGCATGATCGATGAAACTCGTCTATTTTACCGGACGGATCAACGTACTCACGACGATATATCGTGCAGTACTTCTTGGTGCACTCAGTCGTTCCCTCCGTTGTCGATATACATTCCGCCCCATTGGCGATTCCTCCGCTGCTTCTGCACTCGTAGCACACAAGACCTGTCAACCAGTTACGCGAAATCCCGAGTATATCATTATTATTGTTTTAGGCACCATCGTGTCAAGATGACGCGCAAAAAGACGCGCAAAAAGACGCTACGTGAAGAGAGCCTTTCACTTCTTTTTTTTTAACTACGAGCAAACACGAAATATCTACCATTTACAAATAGATGTCGATCGGGCAACCAGCACAATATGAATAACAAGGTAATTAATTTAATAGTATACATATTATTTGATTCCTTGAGAGAATTAATTGAAACCGAAGTATACGGTAAAACGGATAATGGCACGTCAAAAAAAATTTGTCTCCCATCGTTATCGCAGTCGTTCTCTTATCGATTACTTATCACCGACCTGCCGATACGCGCTATATTTTTCTTTGGCTGAATTGTTCAGATTAAAACTGATTCATCTATCGAACGCGATACCAAATTCCAATAAAATGGACAGCGCAACGTGTGGGGGAAATTTTATCTCTCGATTCGGAACAAAGGGAGACAGGCACACGTTCATAACGAGTTTTTTTAATAAGGGCAAACAATTCCGAGATGACAGCCACAAAAAATAGGAAGCGAATCATGGTTCTCGCGCCCTCTCGTTGAAACGATTAAAATTACCGAAATTTCCGGCGGCAACGTTGCGACGACGGGACCTTGGTCCTGGTCGACAGTCGCACGTTATTCCCCGTATTCACTTCGGTCGAAGCAAATCTAACGAGTTCCTTTCCCATTGTTTGAAATAGACGTAGTGTTTTTCCTCCGCAAATAAACCACGAGTCACCCAGGAATACTAACAATTAATTATTCGCACTTGAATCCCTCCTTGTTGCTCGGTGCGACGGACACGCGCCCGGCCGCAACAACAAACAATGGGGACGTGATCATCGCCACGATTCGCCCGTCAATCGTGTTAATGCGAGAAGAACGACATGATATAGAAATGAATAACACGCGCCGCTCACCTCGCTCTACCTGCTACCACGAGCCGGGAATCGGGCGCATGTCCACCAATTATTACGGTACGTCGCTCGTAACCTTTTTCTGCTTTTGTTTAATTCCCCTCCCCACTCGTTGACGCCTCGGTGTTGCTGTGATTCAATGCGTTCCGCTGTTTCCTGAATGGATCGCGCGAAAGAAGGTGCTGGACGTTTATTATTGTTCGTGCGAATGAAAAAAAAAATGAGATCGACGAGCAAGGTCGTTATTGAGTCATTGTATTTGCCCGCGAAACAGGCACAGCCGTGGATGGACGTTCCAGTTAATAAGCATATTCTTTTCTTCGTATTGACGAGAGTTGAAAAAATGGAAATACCGGAGAAACGATTATTCGAGTGAACGCTCTCGCGCTCGCGCACCCACGGTACGTCTACCGAAAGCGAATGACGAGAGCCTGGCTCTAGCTCGCTGCGGAAGGGGATGTTCCTTGTGGCGATGTTCAATATATATAAACTCGACCGCTCAAAGCTTGCCTTAATTGTACTCTGCTCTCCACCTTAGTCGGTACGCGTTCCTCCCTAATAAAAATAATACACGGATTTTTTATTCAACATGTCCCTTATCACATTTACGATTCTCGCCCTTGCGGCGTTTACACAGTTACGTTTGCCTCTCAGTTACGCCCAGAAGGATACGATCATTTTCGCCGGTACCAGTAAGCTAAAACTGTCATTTTTTAATTGCTCCTGCTTATTCTAAAAGGCTACATGTGCTCAAGGAACCTATGAAGGCAGAACGACATTTGACAAGTTTTTTTTATCTTCGAAAACATTTTTTCGCTGTCCCGTAGAAATCGGTTGTTAAATTGCTTCTGCGATAACCACCGGAGCTCTGACACTTTTGAGATATAAAAGAAACAAGAACAATCTCCCGGAAGTGAATGAAAATAAGGGAGATGTTTTTTTAAAGTCTTTGTTTTATGTTTGAAAGAAGCCGACTTCTTTTCATCCAAAAAAATTCACTTTTCGAAAAATATATTTTTTTTCATTGGCCATGGAAGGTTTTTCTTGTTTTCAGGTAAGGAATGTCAGAGTCACGGTGGTTAGCGCATAATAACTTCAACAGTCTCGACTTTTGTTGGTTCGCACGTCTACAAGACGCATTGTTGAATTTTTGAAGAAAAAAAGTCGGATTAATTAAACGAAAACTGTCGAACTTTGCTCTGCTTTCATTGTTCTCACGAATATACGCGTAGCCCCCTAACAACCGCAAATTATTATTCTCCTTCGAGTCACCCACACGGAGAGAAAATAATATCACAAATTACTATGGCATCGTAGTTTCGTGGTACCATGTCGTCCCTCCGTGGTTTCCTACCAAAAACATCGTAACTCTTTGTTCATATTCTATTGCAATAGACGAAAACATTGAAGTTTTTGGTTCAATTCCGGATGATGAATTACTATGTGTTTGCTAAAAACCCTCAGAGAGACGACACTGTACCACGGAGCAATGATGCCATAGCCATTTTTGATAATTTATTCTCTCCGTGTATCTCAATGGAACGCTCTAATTATAAAATAAATCAAAGCTACTGCCGCAACGACTGAAGCCCCGGCAACGACCCGTGCTAGTTCGCAAACAAGCTGCCGCTGCGTATCCTCGGGGACTTGCAGTCCATCAACTGACATCGACGTTCGAATCGTCAATCAGGTGATTTGTTCTACAGATGTATATATTCACTTACGTAGTGGAAACTCTTGAAAACGTAAAGCAACGTTTTTTCTCGTAGTATAAAACTTGCACAAAAATCAACTTAAATTTTATTCCGTTAGTGATGTTTGGTAAAAGTGTTGAATGTTGTTTACGTTCGAGGCGCTCGATCAGTTGCGGGAGAGTGCGAGAGAGATAACTAGAAAGGAGACACACGATTTTTTCCCACGCGCTTGATATTTCGAAAGAAAGAGAAGTTTCACCTCATTCTCCGACGAAAGGAGAACAACGTGTAACTTTTATTTCCCTTGAAATCGAGAGACTCGGTAGAGTCTCGGGACAAGTACATCGGGAAAAAAACGTGCAAAAAAGTACAGTTTTTCAACAAGATGATGAACGATAAGTAATAAATCCCGAATTGCAGGGAGCCGCCGGTTGTCCCTTTGGACAGGAGTGGTGTTGCGGATTGCCAACGGATCCTCCGCCCAGCTCTTGCGGAATACGAAAAATCACAAACTCTCCTGCACAACCAACCGGTACAGCGAAATACGGTGCGTATCCGTGGCAAGCCGCTCTACTTACTCGAGACAACGCTTACATCGGATCGGGTGTTTTAATCAGTGCCGATTACGTATTGACGGCTGCGCACAAGCCTGGGCTGTATCCGTGAGTGTATTTTTTCATCCGTCCGTCATACCCGCTGAATTTTTTTTTTTTGATTGTTTCTTTTTTTTCCCTCGAAATGCAGCAACCGAAATTTCATAGTGAGGCTCGGTGAATGGGATGGTCAGAAGACTAACGAGCCATATCCGTATCAGGATTACACTCCGAGCCAAGTTATTGCTCATCCAAACTACAACAGCGAAAATCTTCACAACGATATCGCAATAATAAGACTCGACCGAAGCGTACCGATAAATTCAAGCCCAGGGATCAACACCGCTTGTCTCGGGAGCTCCGTACCCTCTGCTGGAACCAGGTTAATCAATGATCAACTCGCAACGAACTGTCCCGCCTAAAAATCTGTAAAATACGGTAACAGTAACGCCCCTCGTCATTTATTTCAGATGCTGGGTCACCGGTTGGGGAAAAAACGCGTTTGGCGGAAATGGCAATTATCAAAGCATAATGAGAGAGGTTGACGTTCCGATAGTTGATCAGAACAGTTGCGAGAGTCGTCTTCGCAACACGCGACTCGGACAATATTTCAATCTGGACAGAACGAGCTTCATGTGCGCCGGAGGTGAAACCGGCAAAGATGCATGCACGGTCAGTCTCAATCGTGATATCACTTTTGTTACTCTGTTATTTTATCATGCATTTGAAGCTAACGAGAGTTTGCACGCCACGTTTTGTTCACAGGGAGACGGAGGTGCGCCGCTCGTTTGTCAACAGAGCAACGGCCAGTGGAACGTTATCGGGCTCGTCGCGTGGGGCATCGGTTGTGCCGGTACCGGAGTTCCTGGTGTTTACGTCAACATACCAAATTATCGTTCCTGGATAACTCAGACAACTGGAGTTTCAAGATAAACTCGACCTTCTGCTCCTGCTTCAGCCCACTCACTAAAACGACCGCACCTCGCTTTACCAGGAACCTTCCATCCCAATCATCACTACCAGTCATGCACCATTAAATATTTTATTGGGCAACCAATCGGATCGGTAAAATTTATATTTCTTTAAATTATTATAACATTGGCTTATAAATATTTTTCCATCTCGTAACTTATTTACACGTGGAACGCTCGACTTTTCAATTTCCCTAGGGATCCTCCTTTTTCTTTGGCTTTCGTTTCTTCTCTTCGTTTATGAAAACAAAACAAACAAAAAAACACAAAACAAAACAAAAAAACGATCATCGAGAAAAACGGAGACGCGTGTGAGCAACAGCTGCCCGATGCTATCGACCAACGAGTCATCGTGATCGATCGTTTCCGCTTGCCCATCACCTCGCACCACCACCACCACCACCACCACCACCACTTGCATTGCCGTGCGCTGCGACATTATGCAACGTCGACTTGATAAAAAAATACGTCATATCGACTTGGCGCACTCATCGTCGTCGTGTATTATTCTCTCGATTCGCAACGCATAAATTAAACGAGATTTTCTTGTTAATTCTCTCATCACTCATTTTTAATTTCATCGTTCTTGGATTTATTTTTACCCCCCCCCCCCCCCCCCCCCTCTCCGCCACCCCATCTCTCTGACGACCTTTTGGTCAACCGTAGCTTGACGCAGGACAAACTTTTTCTCACAGGAGGTAAAGGTAACGCGCGATTATTTCGCGATATAATTTATCTCGTTGGGTGCATCGTTATCTTACAAATAATACATTTGTTTGCGCAACACCTTAAAAATTGTACAAAATATTATAAATATTTGTCCGAGCAACGGCTATTACAAGTCTAGTTGTTTGAAACTTTATCAACTCCTCAAGCTGCTGTTGCCGTTGATGCTACGTGGGTTGCAGCAGTTTGAGTGTTGCATAGATTTAAAAATCTTTTGAAAGTAATCGCCAAACGGCGGTACAAATTGATGAATATAATTATTCATTATTTACACACAAATTGACAACATTTATGCTCTTTCAACGACACGCATCTTTCGCCTATCATCGAAATTTAACCCAATTTTCGCGATATCTTTCTCGTTCGAATTGTACAATGAGCTACGAAATTTCCGAGTGCCTATCTAGCGTTGTGCGTAAATTTTTATATATCTCTTAACATTCGTACCATTCACACAAAATAAAACACGCTTCTTACGAGTCAACGCGCTTCAAGCGCTGTTAAAAAAAAGAAAAAAAAACGTGCAACCACTCGCGACGATCTACCAACCGCTAATATTATTTCTCACGTACAGAGGCGCTATGAATGAAAGTTTTTTTTTCGCATCGCCTGCTACTGCTGGAAGGAAAATTTATTTAATCGTCAACATCGTGCGCTTCTTCCAGAAAACCTCCATACATCCCCCTCGTTCATCAGTGAGTCGGATAATTTGATAAAATCACCGCATCGTCGATGCAAATACTGGACATTGATATCTTAAGATTAACTCACGAGTCGTTTCCATGCTGGATCATACGCTTTTCGCGTCAGAGGTTTTCAAAAATAAAAATAAAAAAAGTGCCAGCAATCGTCATAGTTCGTCGTCGAAGCACAACTACCCCATCTTTTCGTGGCATCGAAAATCGATCGCGCGACTTTCTGGCCTTCGAACATAACGCATTACGATGCTGTTGTTAAGAGCAACCGACTGCGATAGAATTTACGCGGAGACAAAGTTAAAAATTACGTACAAAGTAATTATCGTCCCGTCGAATAATAATGACGAATTAATATTACGCTACGTATGAAATATATGTACAAACATACTCGCTCAAAATAAGAATCACTCGTGTGTTAAATGAACATTATTTTTATCGAGCATCGCTGATCCGTTTGTAGAATGAAGCAGCCGTCAATACATTCTCAACGCTCCAATTGATTCAATTTGTTTTTAAAAAAAAGTGGTGGATCGCGTTTCCACGCGGTATATATTTACTATATATTTTCTAGATAGTATCGATCTAATAATAAAATGCCTCTGGCAGTCAAAGTTTCAAACGGCTTCTATCCTTCCGATGGGCGGTTCGTAGTCGAATAAAAGAGGGAGTCGAAGGGGAGGAATAACCTAATCGATGTTAATCCTCGTGATACACATACTCGGTGTGTGAATGAGACGACGGGCGATGACCGAAAGCGTCTGAATCAAACCAGCGAAAACCCGCGCCAAATGCACATCCAAGTTTATAAATTTACGATTCCATTTTGTACGATACACCGTTGGAGGCGGTGGCGGTGTCGCGCATGCACGGCTTTCGCGACTACGGAGGTAGGCATCGTTTTCTCTTATTCTCTCTTCCTTTCTTTCTTCAAGCCGACGGGACATTGGCGTGAGGATGTGGCAGTGGGCCGGAATGGTGAGAGACGGGAGGTGAGAGCAAGTGACCGCGCTCCATCTCGTTTATCTCCCGTTGATCGTTCTCCGTCATCGAACCGATTGATCGTGCTATACTGTTCCGCTGACGGCACATGTACGGTGTCTCTCCGGGCGAAGGAGTTTCACGACCCTGCGTCATAATCAAGAAACATCTTCAATCGATCTCTGATTAAATACATTTTTGTTAAGAATAAGATGAAACGATAGAGATAAATCTCCATCTCATTACCGATAACCGTACTCGACTCCGATTTTATTCCTTCGAGACAACGCCCGAGGCATCGAGATTTCGGTACGGTGGTGGGGGAGGAAGAGGTAGAGGATGACGGACGAGGTTCGGAATTTCTTTTAAGATAATACTGTGTCTCGTGAAAAGATGAGGAAAAAATTAACAGGAGAATAGAAGGAGAGAGAGAGAGACGAGAGGAAAATCAACGTCTGGACCTACCTGTTTGGATGGACCGCAACAGGTCGCTTGATTGCAGGGTTTGTCTGTTTTTGGGCAATCGAGAACGCAGTCTTCGGTCGGTGTTTCCTTGACTTCGCTGTTAGAGTGATACTAAAACAAAATCCGTTAAAAATAGCAGCAACACTTCAATACAGAGAGAAAGGGAGACTGGGGATCGCGTGTAAGGATCGTAAATTCGATTAATTCGCGACTCACTTCTATGAATTCCGGTTGTATCGTGGTCGAATGGATGCCCTCGTTGTGAAAAAATTCTTTAACTTGTTCTGCTATCTTCATGTAATCGGATAAATTGCGACAGCGTATGTGAGCCGAAGCAATAATACGATCGCCGGCCAATTGCCACACGTGAAATTCGTGAACGGCCAGAACTCCGTCAACGTTTTCCAAAAGTCGCTGTTGTATCGCGTCAACTTGTATGTGAGTTGGAACCGTCTGCAATAGGATCAGAGCCGATTCTTGGAGCAATGGCCATACTGAGCGAAGTATGAGCAGCACGAGAAGAAGGGAGAGGGCCGGATCGATGTAAAATCTGTTGGACGAGTTATAGTTTATTATAGTTTATCGACCTTTGATACCTCGTCGAATTCTTTGATGTTCGGCTCATGACACGACTTACCTGTATTCCCATTCGGTCAGCCATACGATAAGAGCGGAAATGATTACAATTACCGATCCCAAGGCATCGGAAAGGACATGAAGAAAAACTCCTCGCATATTCATTTGACTTGCGTCGTGAGAGTGACCGTGGGCTCTCTTCATTGCCGGAGGTGGTGGTGGTGGCGGCGGAGGTGGTGACGGCCTATACGCGTCGTCGTTCTCGTTGTCGTCGGTAACACCACCGACTAGAGTGCTCAGTCTATTGTGGCTCCGCGATATACCGTGTGAATGCCCATGAGTATTTCCGTGTTCTGAAATTACATGCGTTTTTTTTTACTCGTAAAGGTTTTGTTTCTTTTACTTTTTTTTTTGTTTTTTGTTTTTTCAGCAACAGAATGGATTGAAGGAGAAGTAGAGTGCGGCTTCGACGATGGGATGCAAAATGTGGTAGTGGATCGACTGACCTACTACCACCGCGTGGGAGGAGGAGCAATTCGTGGGAGTGTTGCTACTTCTGGTGCTGCTGGTACTGCTGTCACCGGTACGGAGAGCACGTGGTAAACGAACCAGTTGAACCTGTTCGAGCTTTGGTGTTATTACGGCTCTCGTCACACCTACGATAACGTTGACAGACGGGCGACAAGCAACATCTTTCTATGGGCTTGGTTTTGGGTTTGGGCTTGGATTTCGAATTGGATCTCATTTTATTTCAATCGTTACCGTGAAAGAGGCAGAGTCCAATGACGTTTACGAACAGTCCCAGAACACCAACGGCAACGAGCAACTCTGCTTCGTGAATTTTTTCCACCTCAATAAACCTCTTGCAAGCTTCGACGGTTATGCTGAAGCAAAGAGCTACGAGGAAGACCGCGTTTACGAGAGCACCCAGCACTTCAGCTCTCGCCCAACCAAACGTATTTTTCGACCACTTCTTTGGTGACATCTGCGAAATGAATGAATTAAAAAAAGTTAGTAATTATATCGTAAGCATATAAAGTCTGGGCGATTGACTACGATTTTATAATCAAAATCGTCAACATTTCGTAAAAAGGACAACATTACTGTGACTGAAAAGTTTGCTGAAAATCAGAACATGAAAAAGATAATAATATCGATTGTGAAAACGGGTCACTCACCTTGACGGATAAAAAGGCAACAACGAGAGCCGCTACATCGGACAGCATGTGAAAACTGTCAGCTATGAGGGCCATAGAATTTGTTACGTAACCTACGATTATTTCGACGAGAAAGAAGAATCCCGTCAGCCATAGCATCGTCAATAGACGGCATTTCTTTCCTGTATATCGGCCCATCTTACTGTTGCTGTTTTATCTGTAATTAATAATATTATTCATCAGTCTCGTTCCTTCTGCTACTGCTCTCTTTGCAGGACCTGTATCATCGTTCGCGTTTTCTCTCTTCCCTCTTCGATTTTTTCTCTCATCTATCGAGTGATTTGTCGTTTTCGTTATTATTCTCGGTCAACGGATCTATTCTCGCGTTCAATTCCAATGAGGTCGTTTGCTCGTTATTCGGCCGCCCGCGCGTGATAAACCACTTGAAAAAATATCAATCGAGTCTATTTGGGGTTGATCGAGCGTTTATCAGGCAATCGTATCGCGACACAATTGTTTAATAGCCTTCTTATCTCAAAAGAAGGAGTATTACTCGCGATCGTGCGGTCGAACCCGGACAAGCTCCCATCGCCGTCTTTCCGCGGCTATTAATCCTAATCCGTGAACACGCGCGTTCACCCGATAAGCCTCTATAATAATTCCATCGTACACTAGAACTCGATTCTTTTATCAGAGAAAAAAAAAAACGTACCCCAAACGAATGGCATACGAAGCACGTATCTCGAGAGATTTGTCTCTCCAACCGAGATCCCTCCGAACTTGTATTCTTTCTGATAAAACTATAACAGCGAACATGCTGGATATCATGCATTGCTAGTTTTTCTTTTGTCTTGCGCTCGTTACCATTATCTATGATTTTTTTGCGCTCTATTCCATATTCCTACAAATATTTTGAACAATTTTTTTTTCTAGCCTCCTTTGCACCCGTCTACTCATTTTTAAATAATAGACAATCATGCGTCAGTCAATGAGACCAAGTGCAGAACAGCAACGACCAAAATTTCCTTCCAGCGACTTTATTCGCTTTGAGTTCATCAGAGGATTTAAGATTTTTTTGAACAGTGTTTGTCTACTCGCTCCATCAAAAATTAACACTGAGACAAAGCTTGAATGTCCTTTGAATTATTTCTCCTTACTCCCTATTGCTATTTATTCAAAGTTTTATGTTCGCCGTTCCAAAGTCAAGCGAATGAATATTGAGAAATAAAAAACTAATCACAGTTATACAATTGCAGATTTTTTTTTGTACTATGCTTTGCCTGCGGAGAATCCACATTGGGAACGGTGGAACAACATCTTGTTAACCAAGAGAAGGCACGGTATTATTGTATTAAACGAATCAATCTGTACTGCTCAGTCACTATCTCTCTCTCTCTCTTTGTTCGTCTGAAATAGTCCGTGGGACCTTTGACAAAATAGATACTTCAATGAATCACGAGGTCGTAATGCTATATGAGTCATGGGTAAACGGTAAAGAAAAAAGGAAAAACCATGACGAACGGTATTTGAAATATTTCGCGCTAATGAGAATCGAGGGATGAAAAATCATTGCGATATGAATTTTTAGGTTTGGTAATATCTCGAAAAAAGAGCTCGGGACTCTTAACGTGAAACTTTTCTTACCTCTTGTGCTACGGGAATATGTTGAGGAAAAGCGGTGAATAAATAATCGGAAAGGTAAAAATCTGTACGGACGCGGATGACTGATTTTGTTCTATAAAACGTCGCGACCGTGAGAAAGCTTCTCACTTGACAAAATAATATGGGGCATGTCACACGCGGGCACGTTTTTCCGAAATGTGTTCGTATTTACAGAGGTTCACTCGCACACTTATGTAGATTTTTCCGCACATTCGATGAAAATACATTTCATTTGTAAAACGTGAGTTTCTCGCTCCGGGCAATATTATTATTATTGTTATTATTTTTTTTTAAATTCCTACGATCGCACACCACTATCGCTCGACGGTAACACGAATGAGCGTATACAATTTCGAGCTCGAAGATACCAAACGATACGCTAAGATTAGAATAATACAGTCACAACTACACGCCCACGATGTACAATTTTGGAGAAAATTGAAAGAAAAATTATCGTCGCACTCGCCTATTACGAACGGAGTTTCGTCTGCCCCTCCACCGACACCCCAGTGCCTCACAAAACGCACAAAAATTATCAACGAACACGACGAACGATGGAGAAAGCGAGAAGGAACGACAATTTATAGTTTCAGGTCTGCTCGCGTCGTCCGCTCGAAGCACACTGATTTATCAACTGGCGATCTTACAAATTTTACCAAGCTCGAGAGGGAAAGACAGAGAGGGAGGGAGAGAAAGAGAGAGGGAACGATGCAGAGCGCGGCGCGCGTCGCTCGTACGGCCGCTTCAATCTTCGTCGTGATGTAAAACGATAAAAAAAAGAAAAGCGTGTATATCGGAATATAACTGTGAAATGTACAGAGCCACTCGAGATTGGACAGTGTCTTTTGAAAGGAGCATGTTAGAGGATTATTGACAATCTGTCATAATATATGTAATATGTTTAACAAGTTGGCACTCAAGTTGATCGGCGCTATTGGGACTATCGTACAGTGCGGATGTGTGACTCACTGCGCGCTGGAATACATTGGCGATTTCGTCGTGGTAAGATGGAAACGTTTTAGTCTCAATCAACTCCAATTATTATTGAAAATCACTCGACAGCAAACAGAAAACAATGTTTCCCTGCCAGACGGCCAATGGAACAAGCTTAGCCATTATTTTGAGGTTATCCTCGACTCTCCAAAACACGTTGTTTTGGTTTTTTTGTTCTCGCAAGCCATCTAGTGGCCGGTTAAAGCTCTATCATTAAGGCTTCTGCTCTGTTGATAAAGCAACGTTTTACTTGTACGTGTGTGACGCTGCTGCCTACTTGTTCCACAGTGTACCGGGCCCTCCATGGAACCAACGATATTCAGCAAAGATATCCTTTTCACGGAGCACTTGTCCCCAAGATTGCAAAAATTTAGCAAGGGTGACATTATTATTGCTAAATGTCCGTCAAATCCTCGTCAACATATATGCAAAAGGATAACCGGCCTTCCCGGAGACAAAGTTCGTTGTGGTTTTACAACATACGTCGTGAGTTGTTTACCAATATCCTCGGCGCGCTTTTACTCGTGTGTATAAAAATAATGCATGCGTTATACGCGCTTAGGTACCCGCTGGACATGTCTGGCTGGAGGGTGACAACGGGAATAATTCAGCGGACTCCAGAATCTACGGAGCTGTACCTCAAGGTCTGCTGCGTGCTCGAGCGTTGTGCAAAGTTTGGCCGCCTAATGACGTAGCTCTTTTGACCGGATACTGAATCAGCCGCTCGTGTGTCATCTCCTTCCAAATATCGCTCTCCGCACGCTCATAATCTCTACTACTTTTATATGTTTGCATATTATACATATATTTATTTTAGAAAACTTTCTCTCCTTCCCACCAAACATATTACTGCCCGCGTAATAATGAAATAAGTCAGCGTTTGCCACCAACGCCGACAAACTCGTCCGTATTAAAAACATTCGTAGTATTATAAGCTCGTATTTATAGAAAAATTCTATAGAGCGTTGACCTGAAGGCTGCTACCGGTGATCAGGTTCGCCCCCTTCACTGTGGATCCAACAGATATGAATAATAAAAAAAAAAGAAAGAGTAGAAAAGAGTGTCGAAGAACATTTTTTTCAAATTGTCTGTCCTTTTCCCCTCTTGTATCATAACTGCCGCTATAGTCCTCCGCAGTCCTCAAGGACTTTGACTAGCAGCGCCAACCGCCCAAACTACCGTTTTCGTTAACTACACGCGCTCACGCGCAGCAATATAATAGGAACTAGTGACACAGTAGTAAGTACAGTCACCACCACCGTCGTAACTTTACTTGGCGTCTACTGCGCTGCTTGGGCTTTTGGGTTTATTGTTTTTTTTGTTTATTTCCAACAATCGCAACGAGCGTAAAAACAACTTTGAGAAACGACGAAACGACATAAAAGGATTGACGCATCTCGTACATTATAAACATTTCGTTCGAGCGATGAATAAATGATTAAATCATTCGTTGTCTGTATCAGCTCGAACGTTAGCAGCAGTACGTAGAGAAGCACGATTGTCGCTTGCTCATTCGCCCTTCGCGAGTTATGTATGTCTGCTCGTTAAGAAGAATCGTAGTGTTGTAGCAGCAGGACGAAAAGACCAGGTATTCTTCGTATTATGCATACAATTATCAACTATTTTCGGGGCTCACTTTAGTCGTTACAGAAACAAGAAGGGAAAAATACCGTCTCGCCAACGAGAACCAGTGATAATTATGCTAATGAAAAAACGAATTATTGCAGACACGATGCTTCGGAGTACGACGAAACATGTGTGGCACTGTTGTATGATGATAACGGTCATAGTGATATTCGAATACGCCTCCGGTGTGTTCAGTTGGGGAGATGAACCTGAGAAAGAGCAAGAGGATCCTTGGTCCAGATATGGTTACGTGGGAGCTACAACGCTCTACATACTGCGCCTGCTGACGTTTCTTTCGTTGCCCCAGGTTACGTTCAATTTTGTTGGACTCACGCTGTATAATGCCTTTCCGGACAAAGTCGAGCTGAAAGGATCGCCCCTGCTAGCTCCGTTTATCTGCATAAGAGTGGTAACTCGGGGGGATTATCCCCAATTGGTCAGGAACAATGTAGCAAAAAATCTGACCAAATGCGCCGAGGCGGGGTTGGAAAATTTTCAAATCGAAGTTGTTAGCGATAAGCCCATGGAGCTTGCCTCTCATAGAAGACTTCGTCAAGTTGTCGTCCCACCGTCGTATAAGACCAGCAGCGGAGCACTGTTCAAAGCTCGAGCGTTGCAATATTGTTTAGAGAATTCAGTGAACGAATTGGCTGGTCACGATTGGATCGTTCATTTGGATGAGGAAACCCTGCTCACTGATAATTCCATACGAGGTATATTAAATTTTGTTCTCGATGGAAAACACCAGTTCGGCCAGGGATTGATTACATACGCCAACGAGGATGTCGTTAATTGGATAACGACGCTGGCCGATAGCTTTAGAGTCGCTGATGATATGGGAAAACTGAGATTACAGTTTAGGATGTTCCACAAGCCGCTCTTCAGTATGAAGGGATCTTACGTCGTGACGCAGGTACGTCAAAACCATCGATGGTCTCGTTCGACTCGTATCCGCCTTGTCGACGACCTAATGGTCTAATCTTTAGATTCGCATAATATTTTCGTATATTAATTTGACTGGGACCCCGTCCCTTTGTGATACAGATGTCAGCCGAGCGACAAGTTTCATTCGACAACGGATTGGACGGCTCGGTAGCCGAGGATTGTTTCTTCGCCATGAAGGCTTTTGCAATGGGTTACAGCTTCAATTTCATAGACGGCGAGATGTGGGAAAAGTCTCCGTTCACTCTGTGGGATTTTGTCCAACAACGAAAACGATGGCTCCAGGGAATACTCCTCGTCGTTCATTCCAAAGCAATTCCACTTAGAAATAAGTTGTTCCTAGGTCTATCGTGTTACTCGTGGGTGACTTTGCCCCTATCGACATCCAATATCGTACTAGCAGCCATTTGTCCCATTACGTGTTCGCCTGTCGTCGATTTTTTGTGCGCTTTCGTTGGTGCGGTCAGTATTTACATGTACATTTTCGGAGTGGTCAAGTCTTTCTCGTTGTATCGATTCGGTTTCGGCCGATATGTTATGTGCATATGCGGTGCCCTTGCGACCATACCCTTCAATCTTATTATCGAGAACGTCGCGGTTATATGGGGCCTCTTTGGCAAGAAGCACAAATTTTATATCGTTAGCAAAGAGTACAAAGTACCGAGTATGGTGTAAAACGGTCCTCCCTTCCCAATTCACGCTCTATCAGTACCTGTGCTGCGCCATTACGTACAACGGATCAACGATACGAGCTCGACTCTCGAATCTCGAATCAATCTCGGGAGAATACGAAAGCAATTCTGGCGTACTTTTTTCCTCCCTCCATTGTAATAGAGCTCTGATCGACAAATTTGTCCCTATAATACGTATAACCGCGGCGTTTCGTACAATTTTCAAATCCAACGAGTGCATTCTCTCATCGCTTTTTTCCCTACTGGTGAAAACAACAACAAAGCAAACCTAAACAATCGAGTCTCATCATCGTACCTTAATCGTATTCGCGCCACCAAAGTTCTAGGTATATATTTATTTAAAAAATTAATATTGCACTATTGCCATTCTGTATTGAATTTTTTAAATGTTCGTCGGCACGCAACTAGTGAAATTAAGAAATAGCCCAAAGTAAACAAGTGCGCAAGTTGCCGAGTTCGGACTCTGAAAACAATCTCGAATCGCTCGTAAGTTTTTTTATACACAATTATACGATGCCTTTTTTCGTATCGGATGATTAGCCCGTCTGGTCGAACCAGTCACAAATTGTCTGCGGTACGCAAGTCCAAGCTTTTCACAGTATGGAAAATTACTTGACTCTTGGACGAGATGACTTTAAATTTTAATTGTTAGATAAAAGTATTATGCTGCCAGCGGGGCTGCTGAAGTGGCTACGATATTTCTACGGTAGCTCGAATCTCGTTACAAGCCCGTGCTCCCCTATCTACTTATCGCTAATTCATTTCGTTTTGCGTCCTTAACGATTGTTTTTTTTCTTTGTTTTACGTATAATACGTAAATGTTTCGTATTAATTTAAATACGATTGTTTTACTAATTGTAAAAGACCTCAACGATAAAATTCAGCAATAGAATCTATATCTTGATTCTACTGCTGCTGCTGCCCGTGCAGCCAAGTGCATTGGCTAAGCGAACTGAAGAAAAATATTAAAATAAAAGATACATATACAAGTTTTTACTCAAAGTTTTTATTCATTATATATATCATGTCGTTTCTGCTCGCATAACTTTTCGTCTAAACCTCACTGCGCTGTTGCCATTGTCCCAAATGCCGCTAAGATTATGATAAACCTTGCGACATTTTCATGAGCTTTTTATAGGATTTATCAATCAAGGAAAATGGAAAAGACCCTGGAGTTCTTTGAGGCAAGATCGGTTCTTTGGTTCTTATTCGGTTGGTTATAGTTTTTTGCATTCCAACCAAAAAAAACGTCGTTTTTGAAAGACTGACGATTATCCTAGTTCCGTGGGGGAGGCGGAGGGAGGGGGAAATCGAAATCAATGTTTATTCCAGATTAATTGAATGGTTTGCGATAATTTATATTTCAATAAGAAGCGAGTTTACATTTTTACAATGAAATCACAATTTTTAGAGACCAGCTGGATTCAAATCAGAAAGCGGTGGCGAAAAAGTAATTGAATAATTAATGTCTGGTGGACCTCTTGCAGTATATGAACGTTCCCCGTGCGGGTATCGCATAGCGATAAGAAGTAAACAATCTCATGTTCTCCCATTCGGTTACCGAGCCACCTCTTCCGTCCACGAGATTTTCCAAGTTTTCGAGCCTTTATTTCAGTTATTTGGATTGAAGTTAATTAATATTTGTGAAAAATAAGTGTAAACTCTATAAAATATTATTTGGTAATACAATAGCTGACGAATCTGTTAACATCAAGAGAAAATAAGACATAATCGGATCGTAGATTATATAATAAGATAATTAGATTATTGATAATTACGAGTTGAATACGTTGATTCAGGTTAATAATTGTTAGATTCATAACCTGAACAGGATTAACTATTAAAAAGAGATCTATGATTATAAATTGTCTGTAAGTTCAGAGAGAATAACAATTCAATGTGTCTCAGATAATGATGGTCAAGATGAAATTTTATTTTTTGTTTATTATATTTCCTTCCGTCTCACGAGATTGGCTTCGTGGATCTTGCGAAATTGATATGTTTATCCTGAAACCGTTCACTTTATCAATATCCTGTTTAGAAAGACTCCACATTGTCTAGACAGATGCAGAGAGAGCGTTGGCTTTATCAAAATATATTATTTGGCTTTAGATTCTCATTCGTTAAAAAAAAAGTAAACTTTATCATTGAATTATTGTGTTTTTTTTCCTTCTCTTATTTCTTTTTTTGTCTTCAAAGGACAGAGATTTCTAGGCACGTAAAATCGGTATTTTTAATTTTCTTTCTCGAAACAAAATAAATAAATTGAACAGGTGCAAATACGGATCCTGCTGCCAAAAATGTCGGGAAACTCACTGGCTACGTATAGAATTCGAGTTATCTTTATCGAAATACAACTATGTTTGGAGTATTTCGTTCAATGTGACAATGAAAGAGAGTGTGAATCTAAAGAAAATGAAAAATATGTCTGTTTTAACGCCACATGGTGTCTTCCAACCAAGATACATAATTGCGAACTCGAGTGTATATACCAGGCATAACACTACCACAAATTCCCCCAGTGCTCGTTATACCGACAACGTCATACATACATTCGTGTTTCGTATTGAATATGGCAAGGGGTCCACCACTGTCTCCCTATAAAAAATTTAAAAAATTAATCGATAGACGTAAATCGACTTCAATTTTGTCTTCTCAATGTACATATTTATCTCTGAATGATGAAATATTCACCTGACAAGTGTCTCGCCCTAATTGACCGGCACAAATTTGCCACTGGCCGACAATACCGCGTGGGAACCGGGAATCGATATTTCCGTTGCCGACGTAGCTTTCATTGCAACTCTGCTGAGAAACCCTGTTCAATGTGACTTTTTGAAGATGATCCGAGCCATTTTCTTCTGACAAAATAAACACAATAAAGATTAAACACTAAACCCGTACTACGGGGTTGGAAACGACGTCAAATTATTTTTATAAGAAAAAAAAAACTATTTTTTTTCTTCTTTTTTTCCACATTTTTATCGTTTCGTGAATTTTTCATTATTGAATATCCACCAAATATTGAGTGATTTAGTATTTAAGTGAGAATTCAGTAGCAGAATGGTGGGTGAATACAAAAGTGTCATACCCAAGAACTCGATTGCACCCCAACCGATCGCGACTCCTTCCCGCCACCGCCACTGCTCCTCCTCGTCCTCGTCATTGGGTTCGGCGATCGGTAAACAAGCAGGCCTCGTATAAGCGTTGAAAACAGCTTTCGATCGGAGTTTGAGAAGTGCGATATCGTGATATCCGATAGAACCCCTATAATCCGGATGTCGAATTTTTTCTTCTATGCGAATCTCTTGTATTCGAGCATCATCATCGTTACGCCTGAGATCTAAATCGCCCAATCTAACCCAAGTCGCTGCTCCACTGAGAGTACAATAATAAAAATAAAAAATGTAAATAACAATGGATACGAAACGACGAGATGTACAATGACAATGAAATATACGAACAAATTGCGGGAGTAAGTGCAGTGAGCTGCCGTTAGGACAAATCGATCGGAGACCAGAGAACCACCACAGGACCAAACCGGTGGCCGATCGGGATTTGTTGGCGGGACAAAGCCTATCGCGGCCATGTGAGGAAACTCTTTAGGGTCGGCGTTCTTGCCCCCGACTATAAGCTTCTTGGACTTGATTGCACATAGAGAAGTATTTATCCACGGATCCCCAAAAAGTGGTGGGGGGACTAACGTGTAAACTGCTCTCGCGAACTCCGCGCATTCTGTTGAACGAAATTAACACATGTAAAAGCTCGTTTCATGCTGTGCGCGGTCACGTGATGAAAGACAACAGTACCAAAAAATTCGTAAACAAATGCGATGCGCGCGACTCACTCTGACTGGCGAGTTGCCCTACAGACTCGGTTTCGCCGCTTCCTTCAGTTTCCGCTTCCCCCCGCGTCGGTGTTCCACGACTGCTACTGCTGCTAGTTTTTCGCTCTGTTTCCGCTTCATCCCGCGATTCTATTTTGCTAGTGCTAGTGCCAGTGCTACTGCTGATTGTGGTCGTTGACGAGCCCACCGAGGGACAACACACGACCGGATCGAAGCCGGAAAAAGCACAAACGTTTTCCGGCAAAATATTCGCCAACATGTCACGCAATACGGATGGACAGTTTCGAAGAATCTCGCACTTACCGGTTACACCCTTGCTCGTTTCGCACGCTTCGCCTGTATCACGTGAAAGGTACAACTTTTTTTATTATCAAACGGCACTTATTCGATCGATTGAAACGTACCCAAATAGTATTCCTGCTGAGACTCGATGCCGAGCGGGTATAAGAGCAATAAAGTCGCGTACGTTAAAAGATAACGATTGAGCGCCGACATTGTTTGTGATCGGATCTATTCACTGTAGTCGCGATTCTCGATGCCTCTGACCACCTCGGAATTCCGCTAACTGACGATTTTCGATCGTACGGGCGACGGGTATCCTTTTATTTTCTTTACCCCCCTTTGACCTTGTGCGCATATACATGCATCGTATAACCGCAAACCGCGCGGCATCGTCGGACGAGAGGCTGGCAGTCCTCCCACTCTCTATTTTATTGCTGACGCATGTAACAACAACATACGACGCTATTCGCGCATATAATGCCTCTCAAAAAGTGTATATCGTTTCGCCGAAAGCCGTGTAAATTCCCAAGCGATTAACACGTACTCGACGCGGTAAATACACGGGCCGGTTAGATCACGTGGACCTCGGTTTCCATCCCGAAGTTTAATCGTTGCTTATAACGACGATAGCGACAACGGCTCTGCGAAATCTCATTTCGAACGACAGTGTTAACTTTTTTATGATCTGTTGTCTTCGATTCGTTATACGTGATCGAACAGGATGCATTGTCATATATATATCGGAGCGAGACAGTATTCGTAAAGAAAAACAAGTGAATCATGTGGCTCCTGCTCGAGCATCGACTCGTCCTGTGTTTGTTGTCAGTGGCGGTGACGGTGGCGACAAGCGGTAACACTAGTGCGGCCGAAAGAAAGTCTCGAGACAGTAAGAATAATATCGAACGAGAATTAATATCGTATGCCCATCATGTGATACATTTTTATTCGAATCTTCATTGGAACGATAGAGTGTAAAGAATATGGAAAACTTGTCTATGCCGAGGAGGCGTCTCCGGTTTTGCGAATCGGCGGTGGTTCGAACGTGGTATCCAAATGCGGAATCGTCGATACGCCCCTTATAGTCGGGGGCGTTAAAGCTAAACTGATGGAGTTTCCCCACATGGTAAGTAATCTGTCGACGCGAGGAGATATGGATATACCCGCGAATTATATCGCACCTACAAAAGCTAGAGGTAAAATATTGGGTTTTTTGGTTACCTCCTTGGGGATCGCGCTGGTGGGCAGGCGGTGGTTGGTTACGATGATCCGGTGGCCTGGCTATGCGGAGGGAGCGTCATTTCGGAACTTTACGTACTCACCGCCGCTCACTGTTTGGACAGCTCGTCGGTCAAGTTGCTTCGACCTCATTTTTTTTAAATAACATATTAGATCAAATATATATCTATGAATCTATGAAAATGATTCTAAAAAAATGTCAAGCACGGTTACGGTTGAAGGTAAGCCGACAAAAGTTTTTTGTTTTTCTCGAAACCCAGAGGTAAACCGGCTTCGAAGATACGAGTCGGTCTGACTGATTACAATAATCCCGAGACCGGAATGGAGGAGAGAAATGTCGTCGAACGAATACCGCATCCCGAGTACAAGGTACCCGCCAGGTATCACGATATAGCCTTGCTCAAAATTGATAAACCGCTCAAACTGGGAGCAACTGTCAGACCAGCCTGTCTCGAGGTCGAGAAAAATCTACCGGCCAACGAGAAGCACAAACCGATCGCTTCTGGCTTCGGTAGCACTGCGTACGGTATGTTTTCAAATAACTCCCTCCACAGCTCTATACCAGAGATCGGCAGAAAAAAAAATCTTTTTTTACTTTTCGAATTATATGAGAAATCGGGAACAACGAAACATAACAGCTAATGGCCAGAAAAATTGATATTTCGCCGAAAATTATTTAAGACCTGTTATAATGGTGGAATGAAAATTTTACGAAGGTATATCATGAATTATTTTTCCCACATGAACGCGAACTGGAAGAAGAAATATTTTCAATTTTAATAAAAATATAACAATTTAAGGTAAATATTTTTTGAATGCAACGAAAAATTACAAGTCAGAGCAATTTGATGGTCAGAAATCGATGAGGAATCGCGTGGGAAAAATTTCGTTAGCCCCAAATTCTATGAGAATGCATAAAGAAATGTTGTAATTGTAAAATAAAATTTTAAAAGTTACTCAAATTTAGATAGCCGCGCGAACCCATCTTGGTAGTGTCGTTTGAAAAAAGTTGTTCGGTAGACGAGAGTTGACGATGCATTACGTATCGAAAATTCCAGGAGGTCAACGCTCCGCGTTGTTATATATAGATAAGTAGCGAGTGGAAACGAAAACGTAGTATTTCCAAAACGCCTAGAGCTGGGACCCTCGTACCAGCTGATCTCCATGTACATTAAGAGAAAGTGGTTTGTTGGGATGTTCTCACGAACATTTGAATAAAAAAATATTTCGTAAATTCCAGGGGACCGGTATTTTACAATTTCAAGTAGTGAAACGTTACCAATAACTCTTTTTCACAATCCTTGCGGCATTTTGTCCAAGTGACTCTCGAACTTGTTTTTGAAATTTAAGGCTCAATCAAGTTTCTCCTATTTAGAAATTCAATTCGAAATAACTTGCATTCATTTTCCGATATTAGAAATATGGTCTCTTCTAATTTTTTAAAACACGAATATACGATCCACGCTATTTCATTCGAAATACCTTTATTAATGAACAGAGTATTTACCACCAGATTTCAACCAATTCTAATTGTGATTAATGTTAAAAATGATATTATTTTCCTGTAAAATAAGAATGACACAACAAAAGACAGCCATGGGCTGACCGATCACGGTTGATGGCCCATCAACTACGTAAGATACAAATATGTTGAAAAAAGAAAATAGTCAATAAAACAAGTTACTTCTACTATGCCATAAAATATCCCCTCGAAAGCACTACTCTCAAAAGTCCCTGCTGAGGAATTATCTCGTGAGTCTAATGTAGCAGAAAAGTGACTGTTACTTTTCTCTTTGGAGCGTTACTCGAAAACGAATTAAAACAAAAAGTCAGTACGATCCCTGTCGTACTCTTAAATACGCGAATATGGTTTTTTTAGTGATCGTTAATATTTCTACTCATGAGGAGATGTGTTCGAAAATATTTCTGCTTTAAAATATGGTCTAAAACATTACAACTCTATAATATGGTAGAACAATAATCTACCCATTAATTCTCTACTCTAACACGATTTTACGCTGAAATAATTTGTTTACCACTTCTACTATTCAATGTATATCGCCCTTAGAAAATGTATTCGGAGCGGAGTTGAACTCTGAACATATCTGCCCTCTAATATGTCCAACCGGATATAAAAAATTAGAGAAGATGACAATAGAAGAGACACAGAATAGAAGAGGGCATTGTACTGATTTTATGATATTTAAGACTAGGGATTTCAAAAGCAGAGTGATTATCGAGTAGAGTTGGAAAGAGGGGATATACTTCTCAGTTTAATCTGTTTTTTAAGCAGCTAATGGATATTATGTAGGATAAATCAACGATGTTTCGAAAAATAAGTCATATGATCTGAAAAACTCGTTAAAAGATCATTACTGCCAATCTCTGCTCCACATTTACAGTCGAGTCTCCCATTTGTCAACTCGTCGAGATCGTGTGTATTCCCTGTGGTCAATTTAGCCTCTATTCCACGTGGCCAGAGAGTCGAGAATTTTTTACCAGAAGCAATGTGAGTGCCTTCGAAATATGTATCGGAGTGGGGGGGGGGGGGAAAGATACCGGATTGCAGGGAGTTGACAAACGGGAGGTTCGACTGTAAGAAAATAGCAGCAATATTACCAGCCTCGTGGCATTTGCCGAAGGTTCGAAGGGTAACACACATCTGATGAAAGTGAGCCTCGATTATGTGCCGGCCGAGACGTGCGAGAAGCACTTTACTGGCGAATTTGGAGGTCGAAGAATGTCCCAAGGCCTTATTGAGAATATGCTCTGTGCCGGAGTTATGGAAGGCGGCAAGGATACGTGTCAGGTAAATTGTGTTTTATCGTGGTCAAGCAGGAAACGGAAGATCGAGCACGAAAAATGAACGAGTTTTTTGTTCGGTCAACAGGGTGACAGCGGTGGTCCGCTGCAACGCGTTCTCAAGGAGCCCTATTGCATGTACAGCGTCGTCGGAGTAACTAGTTTTGGTAAATTCTGTGGTTTCAAGAACTCTCCAGCCATATACACGAAGGTCAGTTCATATCTCGACTGGATCGAGTCAATCGTTTGGCCGTAAGTCTGACCTCCAATGGCAACTGTTAAACGTGAACACACAACGATTTATTCAGCTGTTATAAAAACGCATCTCTTTATTCTCTCGATAAATAAATACATCGTGATAAAATATAATCAATTACTAATAAAACAATCACTTATCCACATTTTTGCAGCTATGCGTAAATTATAATATAATCGTATACAAAACAATATAAACTTTTCTCCGTGTGTAAATAACAAAGCTTATTGCGCTATTATATACTCTAATGATTATTAGGACATTTTTCGAGTCGAAACGATTATAACGATATTTACAGAATTCATTCTTCGGATTAAAAAATAATAATCTCTAGATACACGCGTGTAAACGGATCATCACGGGAATTTTTCAGTCTTGCGGCTCTCTGTAAAGGGCTTGTTTTCACTCCAGGCAGATATATATATATTTACACGCGTCCATTACCCTGCTTCACGTTATCCTCCAAGGTATTCCTTTCGCAGAGTGCTATAATTTTTTTCGCTCATAAGCCCTCCCTTCCAATTATCATAACCAATAATTAGTTCTCTCGGAGAACAAAGACCGAAAATATCGGATTTATTGGGTAAATTAAAAAAGTAAATCGTGAAATATTGGAGATTGTGAAAGAAATACCTCAAGAATTGATCAACAATGAGGCTTCTTTTTGCTAACGAGCGTTAAAAAAATAAACTTTAATTAACCGCCATTTCGTTTTAAATAATCTCTCTATTCAACATTTTCTCGTCATGAATAATGGGCAAAATGAAAGCGCGATTCTATTAAAAAGGTTTGCCCGTCGTCAAATATCGTGATGATAAATAAAATATAAAAAAAAGTAAGATAATATTTGAACGTTTAGTGTCGCGAGAAAAAGAAAAAGAAAGTTGGGAGCACCATGCGAGGAACTAACAGTAACAATGAGGCGCTCGAAGCAAAACTGCGAGACGAATGTGAAAATTCGAAGAGGATCGTAAGGAACGGCGAAGGCAGCTGTTCGGTGTTTCACGTAGCACCGTATCGATAAAAGACGAAACGACGTACGATGTGGTGTATAGAAAAAGTCGATCAAAGAGTTGCCTTCGGTAGTTGTTGCTGCGACGACGATGGCGGCTCGAGTCTGCAACAATACGAAAGCAATCAATGAAGATTACCATGCTTGAAATTGCATTACAATAATCAACAAAACAGGATGCCAGCGCAGCTGAGAGAATTTATAAGAAAACCAAGCGAGAAAGGGCGGTAATCAAGAAAAATGAATCTCAAGAGACAGCCAGTCACATTGTAACCGATTTGTGGCCCACGCACGAGTCTAGACGATCGACGAAAGAGGTACGAGGGAGCAAGAGCCGCGCCTGGACCGGTCTTGGTTTTGTCGTTGCGCGAGATGCTGTGAATGCCGATAACGTGGAGGAGCGTTCCCGGCGGGTCTCTTCCGGTGGGCCCCTATTTATAGAGAGAAAGTTCATGCTGCAGCACCGTCGGGTTTAGTTGCTCTCGTATATACGAAGCGAAGGGAGAAGGACGTCCTTGTCACTCAATATTTATGTTACGTGTGTAAAGGAAAAATGAATGGAACTCGATTAACTTGCCGCGCAACGTCGGCCCACGCGCGCACTCGCTCTCTCGTCTCTTTTTAACTGCAGCTACGAACACCGCCGGCAATATATCTTTGAAATACGAAAAATCTTAACATACGACCACGTCGGTGGTCGCACGTGTCCACAGACACTCAACGAGACTCGGTCTCCTACACGAATCGCACTCACCTCTTTGAAGAAAAACCGTTGATTCTAAAATTTCCATCCAACGTCCGTCTCTCTTTCATCTCCATCCCCCCCACTTTCTCTCTCTTTCTCTCGCTCCGTCTTTTGCTTCTTTTCTCCCGCTCCAACTAGCGGTTTGTTTTTCATCATTTTTTTCTGATCTTTGATAAGCTCGATTGTCGCAAAACCTCCGAAACTCTGTAACTCTCGAGAGTTTTAATAAATGGTTCGCTCTCGTCTCCTCGTTATCTCACCAGTAGGGTGCGTCGTTGTTCAGATGTTGCCACGAAGCGAATTCGCTCCACGTAACCATGTTGGCTCTGGTAGCATCGTTGGTTATAGTCATTCCTCGACCGGATTGATACGGAGAAGACGCTCCTCCGCCGGATATTGTGCCATTCGAGATTAATTCAACGTCATTTAAACTAGCCGTTCGTCCCAAATTCTGGAAAATACAATTTTCATAAGAATAATCTCGAAGAGTTGAGGGGAAAGAAAATAATGAACGATGGACAAACCTGTAGGTGTTGTTGGTGCTGATGATGATCGTGGTGCCGGTGGCGAAGAACGTAATTCTTTCCAGCGTTGTTGTCCCAGTATTCGCTAGTACGGGCGACTCGATAGCGAACACAAAATTCAACATGATCCGATTTGACTGGTAGCGTGAGACGAAAGCGAAAAGTGTCGTATAGAACGAGAGCGGTTTGAGGAACGGAGGGAGGCTGCTCGACGTATGTGCAATGAATGTCTTCGTGAGTAGCCCAACCGTCGCTGCTCACCCTTACGACGATTTCCTTGTCGTAAGCGAGATTCTTGACCTTGATAGTTCCAACGAGACATTGTTCGGCTTCCCGGAGGATCACGTTTTCCAGACTGACTGCTTCCTCGTCGAGCTTTCGTCGAAATGCCAAATAGTCACTGGCCGGCTGAGCAAAACCCATTTCCCATTGCGAACTGCTCCCATAGGACGTAACGTTGTCTGTTCCTCCCCCTTTCTTACCAGATTCCACTTGAGTCTTATGCTGCAATTTGTTTTTTTCTTCAGGCTCTTCACCCCATCGTATACCACGTGTTACACCCGCGAGAAACGCGCTCGTCCACACCGGTGGTACGTTGCTCGGCTCGGACATAACTCGTATCTGCAATAAATCAACGTCAATTTCAATATGAACCTTGTTTTTTATTCAACAAATTTGAACAAAGCGCCATAGGATGCAACGCACCTGCGTCAAGGGACGTCCACGATCGTCAGCGAAAACGACCCTCTTTTTTCGTCTGGCAATAGCTGCCGCGACAGCTTCGTTCTTCCTCGTAGCATCGCTGTTACTCTCGATCGATCCACTCGAGAGACACGGCCTTATCCGAGGTGGAACCGATCTCGTGCTATTCGAAATACGTTGACCAACCACCGGCTGCGGGGAATTAGCCACCAGAGGACGATGGTGATGATGACTGTACAGCAGATGGTGACTGTACGCCGGCGGACTGTGTCCCAGCATCAATTCCGCTGGCATCGCTATCGAACACATTTGGATCTGTAATCGCGGTACAAAACACACACACCTTTAATTCCGCGATCGGTTGACCTTCTCCCCCACCCTCTCTCTCTCTCTCTCTCTCTCGAATAACCCGACAATTAATAATCTGCTGTTCTCGCGCTCATATCTCATCTCGCTCTTGTCAAATTCTTCGACACATTCCTTATTCTTAATATGCATATAAATATACCAATGCGATATTACAACATGCGAATCATGTTTACCAATTTCTCCCTCTCCTCCGCATTGTTTAAATTAATCATTATCGATATGCTGTAAGATTGTTAGCGAAATAAAAATATTTAAAAATAAAATATATCACGAGATTAGTGATTGAAATACCCAGGAAAAGGATTCATTCAAATCTACTTCAACTGTTTAATCGATTTTTTTTAAATTGAATTAACAAAATTTTTATTTGCTTCAATGAAGCCTCTTGCTACGGCTACTACGTGACGCTGAGCGAGGCTAAAAAAAGGAAGTCGGTCTTCGATTTAAATACGCACACAGGACTGCAGACTCATGGCAATATTATTAAATAATAACATTATTTTTAATACTACTTCATGCTCTGTAAATTCGGTGGAAATTGAAATAAAAATAAGAACTGAAAAAACAACTGGACTTTTCATTGATCAGAAATAAAGAAAATATTTGAATAAAGTGGATCCTAGTTGAATCAACTGAATGTTTTTCCTGGGTGAGAATAAAAGTACGTGCTGGGATAAAGAGGAATAAAAAACGATGCAACGAGAATAGTCGCGGCGGAGGACGTGACGAAAAATAGCTGGCGCGTCTCGAGAGTCGCATTAGCGCCCCGCGGGCCAAATTTATCTCAGTTGTCGCGTGGTTCGCGGTCGCGCGGGCTTTATCGTCGCCCTTGGATCGCGTCCAATTTTGGAACTAACGCACGGGGATGCACTGCGATAACTTTTATTTATTTTTTCTTTTTGTTGCTTTTTACTATAGCGGCAGGATAATAATCCTAGTCCAATTCATCTAATCTCGAACAGAAGAAGAAAAAAAAAACATGAATATGCTCATCCCGAGGGACTTGAGATGGAAGAGTAACTGGTTATGGGCGAGTATCAGCATCGCGTTCCTTGTGAGACGAATTTTTATTTGAAAAGAAGAAAAACTCGTATAGACACGAAGCAAAAGGCGTAACGCGACGAGACGAGTTTCCGATTTCCTTTTCAGAGAGTCGAGCAGAGCGTGTCATTCGTCATCGCCGTGTCGGCACGATCACGACCACGACGTTGCCGTATACCCGCGAGCAGAGACAGTTTCATTTTTCATTGCTATACGTTTATTGTGGTTCCTCTTAACCAAATATCGTTGGAGACTTGTTTTGGATCTAGAAACCTGGCAACGTCTTGACGCCAAGTATTAAAAGATAAGTCTTAACGTTGGAGTCGCGCCACGTATCGCTTATATACTTGAGGGTCATTTTCCATTCCTTTTGAACTTCAATTTAAGACCGCGAAATAACGCGTGAAATTATCGAATGCTATTCTGTTCATTTCTACGACCCCCGCAAGTATGAGAACTCTCAATACGAACCAAAATATATCGTGTATTTATTATCGAACGTTTTCTCCAGTCATTTCTACATATCTCCCCTCCACATTATCTCTCACTGTACGGATTGGAAAGACGCAACAGAGACAGGCAAAGGTAGAAGGCTTGAGCACACACTTCAGACTTTCTACCATTGCTTGTCGTTGGCGCCTGTCTCTGTCGCGTCCTTCCGATTTATGTATACCCTCCATCTCTTATTCTGTATATATATGACAATCAGAAAACATACACACGGCACTCGTGTGATTTCTCTTTCTCTCTCTCTCTCTCTTTCTCAACAAGCATCTTACTATAATTTGGTAATGAACGGCGATCGTTCGTGGCAAGCATTTATCGGAATGTTTCGTTAGCTGGGCAAGGAGCGGGGAAAGAGGCGGTAACAGGTGTCTGTGACGGCGGTGTACCCGCGCTTATTACGATACGAAATCTGCGGGAATGATAAATCAAGCGAATGATAATAAAGTATTAAACAGCAACGAAATAACTTACGTTTTGTTTTGTAAATTGAAGAAGACGCTGCCTATCGTGTTGAGGAACAATATTTGACAGCCGTGCGCGTTAACGCGTAGCAGATAAGCAGATTTTTTGTTTATACGTTGACCCGTTCGTTCGAGGACGGATGCTCTCGAGCTCTTTTGGTCAAGATGATTGTTGAACTGGTTTCCTGACGATCTTGGACTGGAACCACTCAACGATCAATCGAGTTGCATCAGCTCGTTATATCTCACGACCGTAGTAACGCGAATTTCTTCGCGATGAACGAGTTCCAAAAAACAATTCAAAACACACTGTCTTCTCGGCAGCGAGATCTTCCGCTTTTTTTTTTATTTATTCCCGGAACTACAGCCTACTGTCTACTTGTTCGCTTGATTATCTACCGTTATTTATTGAACCAAATTGTGCAAGTCGTCTTTTTTTAATTGTACTTTTCTTTCAACTTTCAGTGTTTGTTAAATTTCGATCGATTTGTTGTGTTGAAAGAACGAAAACGGTAAGTTTCCGACGATAAAGAAAGCAAGGAAGGCGGGGAAAGCGAGAGATAATATTCTCACGTCGAACGACGACGTTCCACTTGTAATCGCGTACTTAAAATGTAACGCACGCGTTTCGACGATCTCCGCCTTCTGAGACGTCGGGAACCCGTCTGTCTGCTGACAGTCGTTCGTCGTTGTACTCAACCGAACGAGCGTGCTCCTTCCCCCGAAATCGTTGCCCCGCCCGCTTCTTCGCCGTGCCGCTCCGTCCCCGGGCCCTCGTTCGGGGTGCTCGTAATAATAACCACACGCTCGCGGGATCCCCAATCCCCGTTCGCAGCCGGTTTTTCAACGTGCGCCCAATACCTCCCTCGTGTTTTTCACGTGATCGACTTACAGCAACCAATAAGAACGTTTCTCAAACCACGTGCTTTATGCATGTGTTGGGTATTTTATGCATGTACGAGTGAAAAGGATTGAAATCAGTGGAGGGGTTAGAAGAAGAGGGGGAAGGACGCTTGTTGCTTCGGAGGCGTCCGGGGGATGGAAAAACGGTTGAGAAGCTGAGGGATGCTGCTCGCTGCTGTAACAACCGCTTACAAGTCTTACTGCTTCTATGCCGTGTGAGTACCCCAGAGATCTCGAGCCACAAACACCGAGAAAAGTCGTCGACATTCTTCATTTTTCTCATTCATATATTTCGTTGACCCGCAGCTCTGCATCGTACAGGGTAATGTGGGTAAACAAACAAAGCGGACGCTCGTTATTTAATGTTCTAAATATAGTTCCATACAGAATTTGATACACTAATGAAATAAATTGAAAGTAGACTCGTAATACAGCATGTTTTATTTAGAAAAATATTCGACGATGTTATATCGTCATCGACATTTTTTGAACAGCACTTAATTCGTATTTTTTTTACGGATTCCAATGTCCCACAGTTAATTTCGTTTCCCTTGAGATTCCCTACAAATACATCGTGTTCGTTTCTCCCTGAAATTTTTTGATTTAAAAATGTTGGGAAAATTGTTTTTGTCGATGCTTCATGGAGAAGCTTTTCTATACTTTTCTATACTTAAAGACGGGCTGGCAACTCCTCTTCTGCTGCGTTTTTATTTTTCGACTATTTACCTTCAGATATTATTATACCGCGGTACACTTTACTACCAAAAATATTATACTTTTGAACCAATCGTTCATTTTATCACACATCCCGAGTGGCAAGTGATCAAACCGAACAAATTCAAACGAACAATAACTACTTTTTGGATATGAAATATTTTCGTCGATTAAAAAATTGCCTGCAATATTAAAAAGCCGAAGTTTGTATAATAAGGAATCTAAATAGTGCGTTAAGATCGCTGGAATAATTGATATTTTTCTAGCTTAACGAAACACGCTGTAATACAAATCCACTTCCAATTTGATCAATGAATGTATTACGATGCATGTACAATTATTATGAAAATTGAACACTGGTTCGACTAGTGTGAAGCGTCTTGAGCAGCTTTGCGACACGTGTCGTTTTATAGCATCCTATCGTCTTCCATAAAATATAAATTGTCGCCGGAGATTCACAAGACTCGTTATTTAATCAGTTTTTCTATTAATTCAATTTGCTCTTATAAGTTCGTTGTCGTTTACGATGACTATACGTGCACACATATTTCGAACTATATATAAAACGAGTAGCTCGGATTGTTGACATCTTAGTCAATAATCGATGGCAGCATCCGGTTCAATAGATCAGACATCTGGATAACAAAACAAATGCGCAAATTTCGTAAGTGCAAATTTTCCACACTGTTCGTCCGGCTGGAATAAGTTTGAGGTCATTTTTCCGCGTGTATAGAAACCTTTTTGTTTCCATTGGTCGAACGCTTTCGAAAAATGTTAGTTTCGAAAATTCGCGTTGGGTCTTGGTGGCTGAGCCTTGCCCTAGAGGAAAAACAATTAGTCTTAGTACCAATTAAGTATAAAAAGCGGGTTAATGAGGAAGACCATTCGTTAAGATATTACACTACCACGGGGCAGCCACTTAAAATATGATCATTTAGATGAACCCGATAAAAAATACAGCAACACAGGCTGTTCGTTCGTCAGTCGATACTACGGCGGAGGGAGAAAGAAATTGAAAACAAACTAGTCGAGGTACAGACCTACCCCACGCGTTCTCGTTTGGTTACCTCGTAATTTTTGCAACACACCGCTGTTCGCGAGTCACGCGACGGACTCGTGGCGAGAGAGAAAGAGAGAGAGAAAGAAAAAAAAACGCGCCACATGTCTCACCGACGTCTCTCCTCGCGTTAGTTCCTATCTCCCGAGTAAATATTTTTATTTGTGCTCAACGATGCGTAGTCTTGACGTGTTTCTCTCCTTTTTCCTTTTCAGCCAAAAATAATACAATTTCACGAGGGATCCCACGTATATTTATTCAGCGGATACAAATCCTCATTTTTCATTGATAATCATTTATTATTATTATTATTATTATTATTATTATTATTATTATTCTCACTTGCCGTTTGATTTCTACCACACTGACATATATGTCGAGAATTTCTGTTATTGTTTACTAGTTCTGCGTTATATACAACACGACGAACGAAACACGAGATACATATTGCGTCGAAATATAAACGTACGATTTCGATACGGCCAGCGATAGACTACTCGTTGATTACCGGCGGAGGAAGACACCCGTTATCACGTATTTGCGGTCACAAAACAAATTTATATGAGGAGAGTTATATTTAGGGATAAATAAATTCGCTCACGCGTCCTCCTATCGCGCGCTATCGCTGTTTGAAGAGTATTTTGAAAAATCATTGTCCGCGGAGGCGCCTAATTGGTCGCTCATCTTCAAACAGAAACTCGCGGTTTTAGTGCCATATCGCTCGAGCAGGTTTTTTTTTAAATTCTAATCAAATAGGATCGAACGGCGAGGGTCATCCGTTCCAGTAGCTTCTTACCTGTAGGACAGAACTGGCTGATGTCGAACAGCTTAATTCTTTAACCTCGCGCAGATTTAGATGAAAAAAAGTGGAAATTTTAGTCAGCGACGTTGGTGACATTCTTTCGTTTAGTGTTTTATTTTTATGAGGACAGCAGTTTAAATTTTGAAAAATGTGGATTCTCATAAACATGCTTCTAAATTTTGGTCATAAAATGTTAATTATTTTGGTTGCTACAGCCTTTCTTAACAAAGAAGGATTCGACAGGCTGTGTGAAAACGTCGAAATATTAAACAGGTTTTTGAAAACGGGGGACACCATCTTCAACGAACAGTTTTCAGGCCAACCTTCACAAATTTGAACACTTCATTCTGTATATTCACAATATTCCATAGAGCTGTTTAGAACATTTGTTTCGTGTCATTTTCCATGTTTTTTGTAGCAAAAACTGTTGATAAAGGGCCAAATTTGACATAAAATTTTCAATAGATGCTATTTTTTCAATTTTCGTCAAATTAAAATTCTCCATGGCTCGCTACACTTTTCCCCTACTGGTTTATAATTTTTTTGGTCACAAATGTTGTATAAAAAAAAGTGAAGCATTTAAAAAAATTCTAGTCCTTCACGATTCATTTGAATGAAAAAAAAATTGAACAAGTTATCAGCGCTCATAGATTAATAAAAAATCTTGGAAATCAGAAATTTTCATGGCCGCGAAAGTGCGAAAGAATTGAGCTGTCCGCCGGTATTAGCCGTCTCACCCGTACACGTGGGTTGAGGATCAGAGATTGTGAAACGCGACGAGATGCTCGTTAATCTCGTGATGAGCACAATGTGATTAAAATAGTTTCAGTATGACCCCTAGGACTGGCGCTCCGCGACAGAACCGTAAAAAAAGAATATACGTCGCAGCGCCGGCGTCGCAAATGTTTCAATTTCAATGACTTGCATCGAGATTACCGGCAGTCTTTTTCCAGTTAGTCTCATGGAATATTTCGTCCTGTGCAGTGTGTTACAAAAATAGTAAATAATCTATTTGATAGACTCGATATATAAGCCGTATAATAAAGAAAATAGTTGAAATAATCGGAAACAAGAGTGGCAATTTGACACATAACCCCCGTTCTATCCGGGAACACGTTATCATCGCGGTGCACAAGTCATGACCCCGGCGCCTTCGTAGGTTATCAAGGAGCCTCGATCCGTTAATGTTGTCCTAGCGAGCGCGAGATCCACACGCGCTCGTCGTTTAATCGGTCTGGGGCCTAGATCCTGCAGCGATGATCCAGCAACTAGAAAGAGAGTGTGACCGACCTTCTTATTCTGTTGACATCGAGAATCCATCAAATTTTCCATTGGGAGTAATCAGTGATCCGCGCAGCGACGGCCGCGGCGTGGATTTGATCTAAGTCGACTTTGTCGCCTAATATCACGTTCCAATGAGGTGCTGCTGTTTTTACCTCGTACACGCTCCGAAGGCATGCGAGATTACAACAGAGATTTTATCGTCCGCGTGGTACAGAGGTGGCGCCAAGCGGACGGGCCAGTTGCGCGCGGGCATAATAATGATCCATAAATTTTCCATTCGATATGATCGCGTCAAAACATCTCGCCACCGCAGCCACCACCTTTTCTTTTGTGCTATCGAACTAACTAATATTTTCAACACAATATTAAGATGTTCGCTTAAATATATTTACTTTAACGCCCATATCAATGTGGGATCTCCGGAGTTACACTTGCTTTTCTTTTTTCTCTTCCGTGCTTCTATTCGGAAAGTCTAAGGACACTGAAAAACATATGAGCAGGACATATCAGCGGGTTACAGCTAAAAAATCAAGTTGCATCCAATGATTATCAAAACAATTGATTTTTTTTTGTTGTTTTATTTTGTTTTTATTATTCTTACAAGCATTAGAAAAAATCCACGCCTCCTGTCGGAATTCCGAGGCATCGAGAGCTCCGTATTTCGAAAGCAGAGTCGTAGGGGGAAAACAAATTAGCTCGACCCCCGGGAGTAATTCACTGCAACGTGCGATTACGACCGGGCGATTGCACGATCGTTCATATAATACAAACACCGCTCGTCGGCCAACTCGATGAAGATACACTTAATCGAGCACATTGATACCCACATAAATAGAAACCACCGTCACCCATAATAATGTAAATACTAAACGGTGCGAGTCGATGATAGCGGAGAGTGCCGTTTCCATCCATCCATGTATCCGTCCCTCCCCTCTCTGTCTTCAATTTTTTTCCGTTGTTTGGTTCTTTCGCGTGTTTATTCGCCTTTACACTGTGTCCAAGCAAATTTTATCTTCCCAATACCGAGTGTCACCTTCACGAGGACAGAGGGAACGACAAAAAATGAGAGAGAGGGAGAGAGAGAAAGACAAAGTTATAGTTTAACACCAAAATGATTTGTCTTTCGATGTCCACATAGTTGGTAGATGAAAAGAAAAAAAAATGGTTTCCCGTCAAAAAAGGAGCGATAAGATTCGTCAATGAGTCGGCGAATAAAAATCATTCATCCCTCAAAGCACGAGAACCACGGTCCAAATGGGAATATGAGATCGAAGCGTCAATTAGGACAGAGCACTGCAGGCTCTCGGTCTGTGACAACAGCAGAGACGACGGAATCTAGCCGCAGGGCTCGGTTCTTCCGATCACCGTTCTTCAGCGCCTTCGCCCCCGACGCTACCGGAGCCGCTACCACCGGGACCACTGCCGGACTCCTGTTGCGGTCTGACGATCTGGTACGTTATCAGATACTCCGGATACGCTTGTTCACCGCGATATACGACGTATTCGGGAAATACGAGTCCCCCTTGCGAGGGTCGGCCCATTACGCTGTGATGACCCGGTGGAGCGTGGGCCATTTTCATTGCCGAAAATTGGAGAAAAGACTTGCCGAGCGTGACTCGACACAGCAACAAATGCCTGCGATAAAGAAAATATTTTGAATGTAGCTGATGAAACACAACGATAAGACAAATAATCAATCGAACAGTTAACACACCTGTGACAAATGTAGCAACTTCTATCTTTGTGGGTCGGACATCCCGTTCCACCGCAGATTCCGTAAACATACTGATTGCTCTTGCTGCTGTGCTCGGCAAAATAAATTCCTGCTCCAAACATACCGCCTATGTAGGCGTGTCTTTCGTCAAATCCTTTTTGAACGATCGCGTTTATGAAGGAACTACCGTGAAATAGCATTCTTTCGTTAGCCTGGGGTGACGTGGGACTCGGATTCGTTCGAGGAACGCTACTCGGGGATGCCGGACCTGCCGCTGCGACTTCCTCCGCCACTTCTTGACGCCGATGCGCGTAACGTTCCCACAACTTTCGATTTTGCACTTTTTGTATCTGGATAAACAAATGACTTACAATGTGTCGATACAGGAAAATAGGTTGGGAAAAAAGAATTCTTTGCAAAGATTCGATTCCCCGACGTTACTTACCCTGACGATGTTGTAACGACCGAATATTCCTCCGGAATGTCCATTGTCTCGATGTTCTCTGATTGTACTTTGCATCTCTTCCTCAACCGCCAGAAACTCTTTGTCCTCGCTAAGCAGATCAACGAGCAGAGTCCCGGGGTTGACGGAAGGTTGCCATATAGAACCTGCAGCGGAACTCAGAAGCTTGTCCATGCCCTTGATGAGTTTATGACGATACCCGTACGCAGAAACCCCAACCTGTTTGAGATCCTCGTGGCCCATCTCGGCCAGTATATCGAGAGTTATTTGTTCGCGCTCTAACAGTTCGAGCAGATGTTCAAGTCCGAGACTCTGAAGGAAAGTTGCAACGTTTGTGATATTGGCGCAATTGCGATCGTCGCTACCATCTTTGGTATCGCGTTCGGAGCACATCTCCGTCGTTGTCGTTGTCGTTGTAGTCGTTATTGTAGTGGTCGCCGCTGTAGACATTGTCGTCGTCGCTGCCGCTGGCATAGGACTCAGACAGCTGGTTGGACGAGCGAGCGGAACGCAGAGAGTCATGGCTGCTCCAGACGGCATTATGACAGTCTCTTGGGTCAACGAGGGTGGTGGTGTAACAGGAACTAAATAATTGAATGAATAAATAGAGGCACCAGAAGTGAATAAGTGCGAGGAAAAGAGAAAAAAATCTTACCCGCTACTATGCTAGGCGGACGACTGCTCATGTTGCTGTTGGTGTTAGACGTGCACGTGGTGTTATTGTTAGCACCATTAACAGAATTAATGCCAACGATGAGGTGGCCAGCTCCGGTTGTACTTCCGGGTAAGAGGGATGGTACGACCTGTTGAGAAGCCATTGCATCCTGCAACAAACATCTTACGTCGTCCGCGCTCGCAAGATCAACCGGACTTTGACCCTCCTGATTTTTGAGGAAAGGATCGGCCCCGTGTGCGAGCAGAAGAGCGCAGAGCTGAGTTCGTCCTTTCTGAGCAGCCTCGTGTAAAGGCGTGAAGCCCCATTTGTCTGTTGCATTTACGACTGTGTTATATTTTATGAGGAGAGCCGCTATGTCGAGATGACCGTAGCTCGAAGCGTTGTGAAGCGGTATAAGGCCTCCCTTGTCCTGGGCATTCACGTCCGCCCCTCGTTCCAGTAGAAACTCGGCCACTTCGAGGTTGTTGTAACCCGCTGCGCAAAATCGATGTGGCCGCGTTTGCGGCGATATTGTTAGTACACATTTTTTTTTCTTAAATAAGAAGATAAGTGAGAGCTAGGATAGTTACCCGCGAGATGCAAGGGCGTGCTATTCCGACCCTGGGCGTCTCTACAGTTAATATTGTCCGGCGTAACGAGTCTTTGAACTCGAGCTAAATTTCCTTTCTTCGCGGCATCGAGGAGCGCGCTGTTACCTCGCAATAAATCGGCAACATCCTGGTCGCTCTCTCTAACGAGATCGAGAGGCGTTGCGCCGTCGCGGTTTTTTTTCGTTGCATCTGCTCCGTGTCTAAGCAACAGCCTGACTATCTCACACTTTCCTTTAGCCGCAGCCTCGTGCAGTGGCGTAAATTTCCACAGATCGGCTACGTTTACCGAGGCACCGTGCTTCACCAGAAGTTCCGTAACCTCGTAATGACCGTAGGAACACGCGTTATGCAGAGGCACCAAACCCCTGTTTTTCAACAAATATAATATTTTTAAGGGAATTAAGGGAATTACGGGAATTATTTAAGGGCAAAAGGGAATTAAAAGAAAAAAGAAGGCGCAACGGTGCGATCTCTTACCCTTTGTCCTTGGCGTGAACATCAGCTCCGTGAGCCAAGAGATATTCGACGACGGGGACACGATTGTAGCCCGCTGCAAAGTGCAGGGGTGTTGAGTGTCTCCCGTCCAAATCCCGACAATTGACGGCATGGGGATTTGCCTGAAGAATTCTCTCGACGGCAGTTAAATCACCTGATTTACTTGCATCGAGGAGCTGCACCTCTGCGTCCTCCGTACCAACTGGCGGATCTATTTCGAAGATACGTTCGCGTTCTAGATTAATGGGATTTATTTGTAGAAAGTTGTATTGAAGAGTCGGCGATGGCTTACCCTGCAATATTTTGAGGACGTTCTCCGTTGCAACCTGGGCAGCCGTGTATCCTTGGAGAGAAACGATCGATGGATCAACGCTGTACGAGAGCAATATTCTGCAGGCTTGAACGTTGTCCTCCCGGGCGCATCTGGCATTTGACAGATTCTTGTTAAAAAGATGGGACGATGGTGGATGGTGGTAGGATGGCGGTGATGATGACTGCAAGATTCGATCGACGGCGACGTACCTGTGTAACGCCGTTTGTCCCAGTCCATCGAGAGCGTTTACCTTGGCCCCGTGTCTCAGGAGGAGATCCATAGCGTCGTAGTAGGAATGATCGCTCGCCACGTGAAGAGGCGTCAAAAAGTCTTTGTTCTTCTCGTTTAGGCTCGCGTTTTTACGTACCAGAGCCTCGATAACCTGCTTCCTCTTGGGATAAGGGGAAGCGACCGCACAATGAAGCGCCGTGTCTCCCGTATACGGATGTTTAAAGTTAACCACCTCTTGAGAGAGGAATTTTTTTAATTTTGCCGGATCCGCCTGCCTGCAAGCGTCCAAAAGGCAGTGTCCCTTGTATTCGTCTGTAAATCAATAATATATCGACCATCGTGTTTGACGTATTACGGTGTCTGTGGAACACCCTGCGCTGCCACTCCATCAACGAGAGGCTTACACCGTTCCGAGACAATCTAGGATGCCCTTGGGCTTAATTAGTACTCACAGGCTAATCGTTCTTGGAGCTCGAGACTCGGTGCTACATCGATCGCGCTCTTACTGTGGCAGTTGAGTTGTGTAGGATCGGCGCCCTCGCTGAGCAGAAGTGAGCAGACCTCGGCTCGTGATTTACTAGCACCCTCGTGGAGAGGCGTAAATGCCCAAAGATCGCTCGCATTCACCGCAGCGCCATGCTTCAACAGCGCTTCCGTTACTTCAAAATGCCCGTAAGAACAAGCGTTGTGAAGCGGTACGAGACCTCTGCGTCGAGAACAACCATAACGATCAATGAACAATACCGAGGAAAAAGAGTCATTCGTCGTCGCGCAATACGCACGCGAATTCGTGTATCGAATCGAGCAAACGAATTTTTATAAAATAAACAAAAAAAAAAAAACGAAAAGACAGCTTACCCCTTGTCCTTGGCGTGGACATCCGCGCCGTTTTGCAACAGAATCTGTACGACCCTGGAACGATTGTAACCCGCCGCTAAATGCAAAGGCGTGGATCTACGTCCGTCGCTCGCGTGGCAGTTAACATTTAGAGGATTCAACAGTTGGAGAAGCCTCTCTTCGTTGCCGGACCTAGCAGCTTCCAGGAGCTCGTCCTTTCTGTATTCCCCTGTGAGGACTGGCTTCGTAACGGAGTCCGCCAGTTCCAGGGCTGTTTTACCTTCCGTGTTTCTAATGTTTGGGTCAGCACCGTGCTGAAGAAGAGCTATGCACACGTCGATCTTGCCCTGCAGAATAAATATCAGCAAATAGATTTTCCAGGAGTTTGCTAAAAAATGCGAAGCAAGACTGAAATATTGACAAAATCGTTGAGTTTTGATTGTACCTTTATCGCAGCTTCGTGGAGCGGAGTGTAGTTCCAGTTATCACGAGTGTTGGGATTTGCCCCGGCCTCCAGGAGGAGTCTAACTACGTCCGAGTGTCCGAAGGAACAAGCGTTGTGCAGCGGATGGAGACCTCCGTCGTCTCTTGCCTGTATCGAAGCCCCCGCCGACAGTAAATACTCGACAACCTCCCTCCTGCCGTATCCTGACATGTTCAAAATCATTGAATATTCCATGCTCAACAACAACAACATAATTATCATCCAAATGAGATTTTTATTGAGAGATTAAATTAACGATCGACTTTAACAACGCTGTGGTCAATTTTCATAGCGTCGTTAAACTCGTTATTTAACAAGGATACCTCAGTAAACATAACAAAAAAAAACATGGACATTCGCGGAAGAGAACCGAAGATAAATCGATGCGTGTAGCAACAGAAGCGTCGTTCGGCCACCTTTGCATTGTATGAACAAAAGAATACGAAGGGGTGCCCTGTTACGCGTTATTGAATAAAATAAGAAACAAAATAATCCAAAGAGAAAGACGAAAGAGGACGGGTGAAAGGGGAGAGAGAGAGAGAGAGAGAGAGAGGGCGGCTGCGGTGGGTAGGGGGGAGAAAGGAAAAAAAACACTCACCAGCTGCGAAATGCAGGGGGGTGGACTTGCGTCCCGCAGTATCTCTCGCGTTGACCGTCTTGGGGGTGACCAATTTTTTAACACGAACGAGATCACCCGTCTTGCACGCCTCGAAAAGTTCCCTCAAAGGATCCGCCGCAGCCCCAGATCCTGTTAGGGACTCGGGATTTGTCAATACCGACCGTCGTCCTGCCATTTCACACCGCCATTTTTACGCTACTGTCATGCCACCACACGCATACTCTTCACTCGTCACCGCACCACCACGGCGCTAGTCGCGCTGCTACTGCTTTCCATTATTCCATATATCCCATTTTCCACTGATCACGACAACACGCATGCGCGTACCTAGTAGGCGGCGAAGACGACCGACGACCGCACGACGACGACAAAACCTGACGAGACGCCCTGTTGGTTGGCTCAGCTGGCGAACTGGCTCGGTTGCCCCACAATCTGACAACTTTGAATTTAATCACTGTGCAGCACTCATCACTGACTGACCTTTTTGGTCCCTATGTCCTATTTCGTAGGGCGTGTGGGATTGAGAGCATCGGGAGATATGGGCTCCACGTATATAGGATATGAACGCACGACTCACGGACCAACAATTACTCATTTTATTTCACAGGTAATTATCATTACGCGTGAAACAACAAAAGAATATATCAATTGATGGTTTATGTGAAAGATGAAATATCGCGTGTCGAAGCGGAGTGTATTCCCATGACGCTTATGAAATCGGTCCGCTATTTTACTATAATCAATCACTAAGACTATATGATCTGTACGATGTTACAATGTACGATCTGTTTGATCATGGATTATTATGTAAGGATAAGAGTGGTGAGCGTGTATAAAGAGGCTCATTTCGCCCGCACACCGGGTGGCAGTGCCACCCGCCGGCCCTCTCACAAACTGCACTATCGAACCGTCTTGTTGCTTTCTTTATTTCAACAAATGCAACGCATGATTTACTTCCAATACCTGCAGTCTTTATTAAATCGAAAGGGAGGAGGAGGATGAAACCGAAGACGGCGGCGGTGATCGTCAAAGAAAACGTACGTCGTCGTCTCTGTCTCTGGCGTTTTGGGGAATGAAAACATTTGAATTACAGTTGTTTAAATTATCGACTAAAGGTGTCGTACTGGCATTGGATTCATGATTGTCCAGAACCACGTACGTGTTGGTATGACCTCGGTAGTATTTGTTGAACTATTGCCAGCTTGCACGGAATAACAACACGCTTTGTTTACTCTGTGAAAACAAACGAAATTTTAGACGTAACGGGCGTGGTGGACGAGGATGAGGGAGGGGGGCGCTCCTGGGCTTATTATCAGGGCGGTTTGACAGTATGACAGCAGGTTCAAAGATCACTGCCACTTTGCGATTTGGCGCGATCAAGGCCGTGATCTGTGATCGCGAATCGCAACCAATCAAGCCGAAATGCCATCTTTTCCCCTGCAAACGCAATGCAGGCGATGCAAACAGGGTATGATTGTCGCGGATCTTGCGGTTCAAGCGGTTCTCGGGTTTGCGATAATGTCGCGATAAGCGGACAAAACACATTCTCATTTTGATTGACTCGCTCAGTGGGAGATAAGTAGTACATGTCGAAAAAATCGAGGACGAAGCCGAATAACATTCGTCCGTGTTGACCAAACGAGAGAGCAACTCCTAGGAGCTAGATTCAAAAATGCTGTCATCTCCCAACAGTTGCAGCCCATTGGTGCAATTTTATAACTGCAGAATTTTGCGAAATGGAAAAATAATAAATGAACACTTGTGGGTTCGTAACGGGAAAATCATCGACCCGGAGAAAATATTTTTCGAGGAAAAAATTGCGGCCGACTCAAGAATCGACTGTCAAGGAGCGATAATTTCACCAGGTTTCATCGACGTTCAGATAAACGGTAAGATGAGTGATTGGATCATAATTGAGAAACGTGTGACAGTTAAGCTTCAATTTATTCGTCCTCTCTGCTTGCAGGTGGATTCGGTATTGACTTTTCGGATAATCGTGAAAACGTTGAGGAGGGTGTAGCCACGGTGGCCAAGGGTCTACTGGCTCATGGAGTCACATCTTTCTGTCCGACAATCGTAACATCTTCTCCTGATACTTATCGACGAGTACTCCCTAAAATAAAAAAAAGAGAGGGAGGAAAGGAGGGTGCGGCGATTTTGGGTATTCACGCCGAAGGTCCTTTCATCAGTCCAGCCAAAAAGGGTGCTCATCAGGAAGCTTGCATCCGCACTTTTGATAAAGTACTTTCTTTCAATTTCCCTACCCGATTAAACAAATTTCAAATGCTCTTGTTATCGTTATTGAAAATATCGATTTTATTTTTCTAGGGTATCGACTCTCTCATTGAGGTTTATGGAAGTTTTGACAACATATGCTATGTCACTCTCGCACCAGAAATTCCAAATTCTTGCTCCGTCATCAAGGCTCTGCGTCAGAAAAACATCAAGGTTTCCTTAGGTATTATTAGCACTGTTACCGAATCCTTTTCTAAATTTCCTCATTCAACGATTTCTATACATCGCCTCTCTCTTCCATTGATCCTCAGGTCACTCCATTGCGAATTTGAAAGAGGGCGAACAGGCGGTTAAATGCGGAGCTTCCTTCATCACGCATCTCTTTAACGCGATGCTGCCGGTACGTAGTATTTTACTTATTTATTCGCGAATAATCTACTGGTTGCATTAATTCGCACGTTATCTTTGGATTCTACTTCGATTGCCTTTCAGTTTCATCACAGAGATCCTGGTCTGGTTGGTCTATTAACTTCGGATGAAATACCGATCGGCACGAGAATTCATTACGGAATAATAGCTGATGGAGTTCATACGCATCCGGCGGCTCTGCGAATCGCTCACAGAACTCATCCAGAGGGTAAGTAATCGAGAATATAGCAAAACTTCCGATAGCAACGAATAACAATCATGACTACAATGATTGGACTCGACAGGTCTCGTGTTGGTGACCGACGCGATCGCGGCCCTGGGTCTCAAAGACGGTACTTACAAATTAGGACAATTGGACATTGAGGTGCAAAAAGGAAAGGCCTACATCGCCGGTACGAGTACGCTGTGCGGGAGTACCGCCGATATGGCGACGTGCGTTCGACAATTCAAAAAATCTACAGGTACAAGCCACAGCGACTCAGAATCTGCGGTTTTCCGCAGTCAAAATTGTCAATTTTTATCTTATTGCTTGATTTGTACAGGATGTTCGGACGTCGAGGCCCTCGAGGTCGCAACTCGTCATCCTGCTCGAGCTCTTGGCATAGACGACCATAAGGGAGTTCTCGACTTTGGCGCCCACGCCGATCTCGTCATGCTGGATGATGATTTCAACGTCATATCTACTTGGATCGCCGGAGAACGCGTCTACTAGCCCGACGACAATGACTGGTTCTCAATCCATTCTAATTCGGGCCTGACTAACGACAAGTAACCAGCATTAATTTTATACCTACTGACGATACAAGCATGTTTGTATTTTTATACATATTGTTCATCTATATTTGTACGCGCTATAGATGGAAATATATTTTTGTTTTATTGTTATGTGCTTCAAACATTTCAATAAAATTCACATTTTTTCACAATCTTTTATGTTATATCGCGATTTCTTAGTTGATTGAGGCGAATCGAGTAGTAGAGAGGTTGTTACTCAACTGCAATTAATATTGCTCGTTGAAATGAGACTAAAACAAGCGAAGTCGTTGTCTTGTGATAAGTAAATCGATGAGAAGAGTTATTTCAAGTTGAGGCGCGAAACCAATCAGTAAACGGTATCTTTGAGGTTGCAGATGTAGGGAGAATGTCTGATCCCGAAAGTATGAGCCGGTGGAATATCCAAAATAACCTGTAACGATAACGCGATGATTTAGAACGAGGATAAGTAGCTGTGAAGGTGGAAGAACGAGGGCTTGTCAAAACGAAAAGTACCTTTTCGGGACAATGGGCTCCGGGACCTGGAATTTTAGCATGGTCATTAGGCAGTGAGAATCTCGCACTCATGCTGTACGACGCGCTTTTCGCTCTGAGGATATCGGTTCTGATGGCTTCGTAAGTTCCGGGTCCAGGCACCAATACTCTGTCGTCCGTGAATACTTTTTGTCTGCCCGATATTGAGTACGCCGGTGCCGTCTTTTTGTTTCCCTCTTTGGTTCCGCATAGAACCGAAGGAATCGTATAGACGTTTGGAGCTGTTGACAAGTAGAAAAGAATTTTTATTTTGTACTTTTTATTTGCTATGAAGGCGCGATCCAAAGCGCCACTAGCTGACGTGCGTTCCGCCGGCAGGTGTAACGCAAAAAAAACAAATAAAATGGATCGGCTTCCACCCGACGCAATATTGTTACGTTGTTCGTTACCGGGTAGATTGTTGCTTCGGTCGGAAGATGTTCTTGAACCAAAAGTAAACCGCAAAGCGTTTTGCCAAATCGCTAACGTTTTCTCGGGGCTGTATTCTCCAGGTCCTTGAATTCAAACAGTCGTGTAAAAATCATTAGGAATCGACCGGAATATGATTGCAGTTTGTGTCAAATTATTTTTCATCGCGCAATAGTAGTAAAGACTGAAGCGTGCGAGTTGAAATTAAACGTTACCTGGGTTCGAGCTGGGTTTTTCCTCGGGTGCTTTTGCACCGAGACTGAAGGCAGGTCCTTTCTTCAGCAGATCGTTGCTCTTTTCTGGACTATAGACTCCCGGTGCTGCTGGAACACGAGGGTCGTGTACTATCGATCGAGAGCAACGAGAGGAATATCGGGAAGAGGATTCTCTTACCTGGAGTGTCGCTCGGTCTCTGGAAGGGAGTTCTCGTCCCAAAAGTGTACCGCGGTCCTCCGATGCTCGTGTTTACTCTCTCAGGGGAATATGTACCTGGTGCTGCACGTTGGAGTGACGCGGGTCAAGGGAGACAAATAGTGCACACAATGAATTATGAGTTTCACACAATGCACAAAAGCTTTGACGAATAATCGTTAGGCAAACATCGGGGTTGTGTAGTTACTTGCACCGCTTTCTTGTTTATTCCATGCAGGCAGTTTTAAAGAGAGGATAAGGTTCAATTAGTAGGTGTATGGCTGAATTTAGGCGAACCATGCACGAGCAGACGACCGATGACGAAACACACGTACAATTTCTTGCGCACCACAGCAGAGTCCTTTACGACACGATTTATTTCGATGGAAACCATCGAGACGAAGCGTTTAGTCATATATGGTCTGGCGTCAAAGGAAGAAGCAGATTATTGTTAGCCACGCTTTGAGTTACATTGAAGACAAGACCGCATTGCGTTACCTGGAGTATCGCTAGGTTTGACCAATGGCGTTCTACTACCAAAGCTGTAATAAGGTTTATGCTCCAGATTTTCTACTTTCTCGGGATAGTAGCGTCCCGGTCCTAGCGAGTCATCAATTCGATTAGTTATTCGTCGACTATGTATACTTTTTGTCAACTGGCTTTAACTGCCTCTCTTTCCCTGCTCAATTATCGTTAATTATTATTTGCCAACCTGGATTATCGTTCATCTTTTCTTGAGGAGCTTTTCCGTACAGACTGTATTCTGGACCTCTGTGGGGATTCGTCTTTTCCGGACTGTAAGCCCCCGGTCCAGGATTCTCGTTCGGTTTATCTTGCGATGCTTTTCCATATAAACTGTATTCCGGACCCCTGTCCAGATTCGTTTTTTCTGGACTGTATGTCCCCGGAGCTGGATTATCGTTGGGCTTTTCTTCCGGACCTTTTCCGTATAAACTGTACTCCGGACCTCGATGGAGATTTGTTTTTTCTGGACTGTATGTACCTGGAGCTGGATTGCTATTCGGTTTTTCTTCTGGACCTTTTCCGTACAAACTGTACTCCGGACCTCGATGAAGGTTGGTTTTTTCTGGACTGTATGTACCAGGAGCTGGATTATCGTTAGGTTTCACTTCCGGACCTTTCCCGTACAAACTGTATTCCGGACCTTTGTGAAGATT
>JACEOJ010000208.1:70191-220453 GCA_013761285.1 Campoletis sonorensis | reverse complement strand
AGATTTGTTTTTTCCGGACTGTACGTACCCGGAGCTGGATTTTCATTCGGTTTTTCCTCGAGACCTTTTCCGTACAAACTGTATTCTGGACCTTTGTGAAGATTCGTTTTTTCCGGACTGTACGTACCCGGAGCTGGATTTTCATTCGGCTTTTCCTTCAGTCCCTTGCCGTACAGGCTGTATTCGGGACCTCGATGAAGATTTGTTTTTTCCGGACTGTACGTACCCGGAGCTGGATTATCGTTAGGTTTTTCTTCCGGAGCTTTGCCGTATAGACTGTATTGAGGTCCTTTGTGAAGATTAACTCGCTCAGGTGAATAAGTACCGGGTGCTGAACAAACGAAATTACCAGAAAATAATTAGATAATGCAAAGTAGCAAGGTGAGGAATAAATAATAAAAAGCAGGAACCAAGATTACCGGGTGTTTCGTCTGGTTTATCGTGATGAGACTTTAGACCAAATGAGTACCGTGGCATTTTGTGCTGATTCATTCTTTCGGGGCTGTAGGTTCCCGGTGCTGTCAGCGATACCAAAATATCAGAGTGAAAATCAAAAGTGAAATAATAAGCATCTTTTGTCTATACAGCAGCAATCGATAATCAATTCTAAATTCACGTATTTATTCTTTCTAAGACGTTCAACTCTCTATCTTACCGGGGGTGTGATCGACCCTGTCGATGGGTGTTCTACGGCCGAAGCTGTATCTCGGCGTTCCGTCAACGTCGAGTTTCTCCGGGCTATAAGTTCCAGGAGCTAAAATACGAATCACATGTCTCTTGTGAATGAAAAAAATCACATGGAAGGGATACCGTGTGTTTTCTTTTCTATCGAGTGCTTCTAGTGCGAATTTTAATATTAGTGGGCACCGAAAGACCTGAGATTAATTAGCGCGATAAATCCCTCCTCTTCCTGGTTCTCCAACGAATATTCCTGCGCGGTTGCGACGCATTGGTAATTTGGAGCATGCTGCTAAGGGTTATCGGGTACAAAGATCAGAGTTAGTGTGTCGTTACTCGCAATATCGACGTTTCGTGGAAGCCGATTCACAATTGTAATCAAATTGAAGGAAACAATACGACAAAAAATGAAGATAAGTCACTTGATGTTGACGGTACAGCGGTGGTTGCTTACCCGGGGTTGTACTAAGTTTCTCAGCGTGTGGCTTTATACCGAAAGAATATTTCGGTGAACTGTCTTGGATAATCTTTTCAGCCTTCTGGGGATCGTAGTCCCCCGGTGCTGGGGTGCATTCCAATTTGCTGGGCTTCGTACGACCATGAAGTGACAGAGCGAGAGCTCTGTCCTTTCCTGTGGGAGAAAAAAGACAAGAGATAATGACGTGAACATTACTGATTTATTTGCTGCTGTAACAAAAACTGTGAAGAGAGGTGTAACTTTATTTAGTAATAAAAAAACGCTCCCTCTCGTTCATGCAAATATTTCTTGGACAATAATGATACGTTCTAATAGCAGCATATTCAATGATCGATATCGTTGACTAAAATTTGCTACCCTTTTGCAGTCAGTAACTAAATGCCAATAGCTTCTTTTTGAAGGCTTTAATTTTCATGACCATCGAGCTGCCACCAGTTTATGATTTGACTTCGTATGAAATATATTCTCTGCTGTTAAATCGTGCGACACATGATTGTAGCATCGTTACTTGAAAAACCATTAGCAAATAATTGTTTGCAGTCTCGACACAGACATTTCTTTCTGTGCGCCGTCACCGTTGTGATAATAAAAACTCGATCGATCAGAACAAAAAGGAGCAACAGATGAGGAGAGCGTCGAGAGATGTCTCGAGAAATGCCTCGAGTTTGGTCGATACACGCGCGTACCTAGCGACTAGCGATCGATGAATTCCGACACAAGTCAACCAGCCTGCAGTTTACCCTTCGCTATTTCATGAATTTTTTTTTTTAAAGAATGAAACGAGTTGCGGAATGTTAGCTTGCTCCCCCAAATTACCTTTCGCACTGAGTCCAGAAACGTTGTATTGACCTGGTCCCGGACCTGGACTCTCGTTCTTGCTCGAGTGCCTAAAAAAATGTAATTGTTTCGTCATTTAACGTTAACTGTCAATAAATTCGATCGCTTTCAAAGAACGCTATTTTTTAGCAAATTTTACCTGCTTCCGAAGGAGAAGGCTGGAGCTCGCTCTCGTTTCGAGTCAGGCACGGTTTTACCTGCACGATCAAAACGTTGTTATATGCGAGAAAATTCATTTAGGGGATGCAACGGCAAAGTAAATAATCTTGATAAAGTAGATAGGTTTGAATTTAGTTCATTTCTATTAATAATCTAATTGTACAAAATCCTACACCATTTGCGCAGAGCTTCGGGGGAAAACTGATCTTTTTAATTCTATTTATCAATACAAATTAACAACACAAAGCCTGTTCGTTCTTTTCGAAGAGACAGACTTAAATTTTGGACAATTGTTACAATGCAGAATGTATATTTGCATGGGAATAAAAGAAAATTTCTTGTATATACTGTGAAAACATGTAAATTGAAAAAGTACCGTCGCAGCAATTTCAAGAAGCAGCCTCGTATTTTTTCAAATGACGTTTTACTGTGCAAAATCCATTTTCATGAGAATCTATAAAATCGATCAGTTTTTGCCCGAAATTTTTTCTTCCGCGAAGTAAAAATTACGCAAAATCCAAAATTGTCCTCTTCTTTAACATGGTAACTGTAATTTTCAAGCTTTATTTTTCGTTATATTTACCGATGAGAGGCGGCAGGGTGACGCACGCCGGTCCCGGACTGCTGTATTCGGCAGCGATGGGGCCTCTCCTCTTGGTCGGAGTCCATGCTCGTTGGCTCATGCCACCCATATTTTTTCGATTCCTTTAGCGTCGCCCTTTCTCCTGATTAATGTTCCAGAAACCTACAAACCTGATGAACACGATTCGATTATTTTTGTACGATCCAGAATTTAGAGTCTACATAAAAAGAGAGTGAGAGAAAGAATGAGACAGCGCGTCATTGCGCGAATCATTGAGACTTTGAAGGGCAGAGGGTCCTTGGCTCGAACGCCGGACTCACGATTCCTCGTACGTTTTAAGCGGGTCACGATCGCTCGTTTCTCGGGCCCTTGTTGTCATTTCAAAATATTATTATTCCGTGTCTCTACATAACTATATCGGATAATAAATTGAACAGCTAGGGCAGGGAGATAAAAAAAAATTTGGTTCCATCGAAACAGGTTCAATTTTTCGAGGTTGAGACCGAGTCAAGGGTAACCATATAAGACCACTCGTGTACAATCTCGTCTCGCGCCCACAACACACAACACGAGGCGCTCGTGAGTCTTTCGCGGAACTCCGTCATCGTTGTTATTACCGTCACCGTCGTCGATCGCTGACTCATTTTCGATTTTGCTTGCGAGCATTATCTCGTCATATGTACCACAATCAAGTATGTCATCCAACCGTTTCAGACTGCTCGTTATTGCCAACGTTTTTACGTTTGAACAAGATAAATGAGTGCTCAGGTAATAGAGGTACAGAGAGCGAGAGATAGAGAGAAAGAGAGGGAGGAGAATAATGCACGAGGAAGATCGTGTGCGAATTATAGCTGCGTGAACAATAAATGGAAGGCGGGAGGCGAGTTTTTTTCTCTCTCGATAACAGACGACATCGCGAGCCGTCGGAGCCAAATTTGGAAGAGATTCTCCACTTATGGAGAGTTGCTCGAGCGTGGGTGAAGGTGCGCACAATTTTTGTCTCGGGATTCGCGATATATGGGGCATTTTACGACACTTTAACGTGAATACATGACTGCATCCTTTTTATTCTCGTGGATTTGTTGCATACGTTTTCCCCTGTAAGAAATGAGCGCATACGTATTTCGTGATTTTTCGATTTTTACAGCTAGATGAATTGATAAATTTTTTCAACGCCTCTGAGTTTAGGCTGCGATAACGCGGAAATAACAGTCCCGCGATAAAAAAAAATTAATTGCAATTTTTCGCAGTTTTTTAAAATGTACATTCATATGACACGCTTGCCGAGTTTAAAAGTGCTAAATTTTTCTATTATATAAAAGCGTATAAAGAACTGCGTAAAATTGCTATCAGTCATTTTTATTTTACAACCCATAGCTATAGAGTTAACGCAGCTTGAAACCCTAGAAATTGCAAAGAAAAAAGTACAAAATTCACAGAGCTGTAAAAATCGAAAAAGGCAAATAAAAAAATCTCGAAATACGTGGCCGCGAGTTTCTTAAATAGCAAAACAAGGGACAGGAACGAAGATGATGAATTTTTGAAGATGTAAAAATAACGTTGAATGCCCCATATACACATCCATTATTCAAGCAGTATGACCAAAAGTATCAGGCAGTTTACGATACGAGTATAGTAATATGAAGAATAACATGAGGATGGGGAGAATGGCGAACAAGTGGGACACCCAGATTCATCGCGATAAATCTCGAGCGCGCTCAAGATGGCCTTGCGGATGGTCGCGTCGCGTCGCATTCACCTTCGTGCCATGTCCCATAACGGACAAGGACAAGCGTGGGCAAAGGTTTTACGCTTGAACGTTGTTATTACCACGATAATAACAACACGCACGTAAATATTCCAAATAACGAAGTATGGCACGATGATCCGATTGAATCGTATTATATATTTCGAAAGTATCGAGTAAGTGAACTGAGTAAAGGGTTGGCGTTTACCAAAAATGTTGATAATCGTTCGTTCAAATCGGATGCATGGTTCGAACCTCAATATGAATGCATATCGAAATTATGACCGCGATGACCGCACCTACGATCGCAATCGGACTCGGCCCGTGTCTGTGTCTTATTTTTCTCGCGCCGAGTACGAATGACGGAATCGCAAATAATAACACATGCACGCATCTCTCCCTCCCTCTCTCTTGTCATTCTTTTTTCTACTAGTAAACAAGCATCATCCGTTCCAGCCGTCGTTGTTTCGCGAGGATGTGTGAATATTTTTTTTGTACTGACGAGCATAATAGAATGCCATGTGAAACATAAGTTGTTTATTTTTGTTTATACCATTTTTCAATAATATGATGGGCGGCATGTTGAAGAGAAAGAAAAAAAACAGTATTTTGTTACTTACGATTTTGAGATCGAGGAAGAAGATCAGAAGAGAAGTAAGGTGTTCTCGCGTTTCGTTAAAAAAATAAGTAAAATCGACGACGGTGATAAGACAAAAAGTTTTCGGCACAATTCGATATTTATTTCGTTCGGTCTTAGAGCCGGTCGAATACGACGAGTAGACAACCATCAACTGGCAAGTCGGTTGTACCAGCCTTCAAGTTTCAATCCTCCACCTCGCTTCTGCCCCCTGCCCCCAGCCCCATCGCCAGCAGCGCCTTTTGGAACGTTCGAACGCGACGCAGGCGCGATACAAATTCGTTCAGAAAAATGTATGGAAAAGGAGGGAAAAAAATTGAGAAGTTTAACAAGGTGAGGATCGCGACAAGAGATTCTGCATGACACGCGGATTATCTCCGGTACTCGTTGTGAGGTGACATCTCCCTCTCTTCTCGATCGGCCGCGCGCTCGCGGAGTGGGGACCGAAGTCCGGCACGACGGTGGGGCTATGGCTGGCCGGCCGGCAGTCCCACGCTCCACCGCGGCCGGTCACTCGTCACTCGTACTCGACCCATTGTCTCTCTCGTTACATATAGAGTTATATATGTATGTACTCGTTTGTCACACACGAAATTTCGAAGGCGCGGTCGAAGAAAAACCCATCGCGGCCCAATTGAGTAGAATTTTTTTTTATCATTCCGCGGACATTCCACATTCATTTGTCCATTCTCGAAAGTTGCTGCTATTTCGCATTGGGGACGATTAACGTTTCTACTCGCACGTTTTCACTGTGAATCAACGGCTGAGGCGGGGAACGGGCCACTGATCCTCGTCCGTCTCGCTAATTCTCGCATCGTATCATATCGAACGATCAACGAGGTACTGATCGTAATACAGTCCACCCCCCTCCCGCCCCTCATCTTCCCATACAACCGCGGAGTCCTGGAAAAATCTATCATCGTGAGTTTAGCCCGGAGAATATTCGCTTCAAGGTTGAAATCATCAACAAAACAGGAAGTTATGGCGACGGCGACTCAACGCGCTTGAAAGCAAAAGAAAGAAACAGACACGCACTGTACACACACACTCAATTATAACGCCTAGAGCCCGATGACATCAGTCTGACAAGAGTTGCCAGTGGGCTTATGGTACGGGCTCGGTGCTCTCTGTTGCTGTTTCAATCTAGTCGCACCGTTGACTCCCGCAATAATCGCCGAATCAGTGAATAGACTGGCGAGGGGAATGAACAAATAAGAGACAGGCAGAAATAAGAAACAGACAAAAGCGGCGGCGAGAAGATGGACTCGAGTGAACTCGAACCGATCACCGGCCATCCGCGAGAGCGAGCCGACTTATTGGAACATTTGCGCTCACACGAAAACCGAGAATTCGAAATATTTGCGAGAGGCGCTTTCGAGCGAATAACAGATAGCGATGTCGATTACGTTTATCCGCATCCCCTGGAAAAGACTCTGCTGGATGTGGCTTGTTGCGAGGGACGCGAAAATCACGTCAAGATTCTCCTCGATTTCGGTGCGGATCCAAACCGAATAAACGAGGCTCACAATCGAACACCTCTCCACTTTGCCGCGGAAGCCGGCCACCATCGTGTCATTGAGCGCCTCCTAGACGATCCAAGAACCAACCCGAATATTCGAGTGGGGGAACAGACCGCGCTGCATTTGGCAGTTCGGAGACAGCACTGCGAGTGCGTTCGAGTCATTCTCGAAAAGGGTCGCGGCGATCCGAATCTCGTTAATTCTAAAGGCGTCACGCCGATTCACGTTGCAGCGAGTACGGGACAAAGAGAAATGGTTCGACTTATACTAGCAACCTCGAAATTCCCGGTCGATCTCGACGGGTTTCCCGACTTTCGAAAACTCACGACTCGCGATCTTATCGCCAAAAAAATGCCTGATCTCGAACTTCCTACTCCTCCTTCTGTTCGTCTTCCTGACAAATCCCAGCGATCATCCGCGCCGCCGGTCCCTGACGAGACGGTCGATGAGGAGACAAGCTTTTTAAAAAACACAATAAACTCGAAAGACGAGCGGGAGATTGAAGAATCGTTAAAGATCGCCGCTAAACGAAATTATCGGGAAGCGGCTGGACAACTCGCGAGGAAAGCACATGCCTGCGGAATCGCTAATTTCGGTGAAGCACCCGCTCGAACTGCTGTTCAACTCGGACACGCTGACGTTTTGCGAGAAATACTCAAATTTGATCCCAAACTCGCGAATAAATTGTTGCTCCCAGCGGCTCAAGAGCTCGGTGTTCCGACTTGGCCGAGAAAAGGAGAAAACGACGAAGACGATCGAGTCAGAGTTTTTAGACTGATATTGGAACAGCCCGACGTCGATACGCGTCGCGAGGACGGTGCGTTAGTCGTTTGCGATCTAAGCGATAAACTACAAACTGTTACAAACATATTATGAACTTTCGATTGATTATTCATTGTTGCTTTTGTTATTAAATTATTTCAGACAAAGGAAACACCGCTTTGCACTACGCGGCGCGAGCCGAGTCTCTCGAGGCTGTTCGAAGCCTCCTCAGATCCGGAAGTTACATCGGTCACAGAAACCTATTTGGTGTACCGCCTCTGGCCCACCTCTCACCGAGCAACCTTGCCGATTTCTTCGACGAATGTCTGTCCAGCGAAAACGATCGTACCGATGAGTTTGAGATTGAATTCGATTATCAGTGCTTAAAGCCGTCCGCCTCCTCCTCCTCTGAAATGGATGCACTCGCTTTCATAGCGGAAAATCGCGGATTGAAACCTCTGCTCAAACATCCCCTTTTGTCCTCCTTTCTTTACCTCAAATGGCACCGAGTCAGATACGTATTTTACGCCAATTTTATATTTTACCTCATATTTTATTTCCTCATTAACTCTTACGTACTAACTATCAATTATGATTCGATCCAAGATTCGTCGAATACGACGCGATTGGAAACAACAACAACAAGGAACGAGACGACTATTGAATCGACGAGAACGAACGTACGACGGACTCCTCCTTTCGGGTATCTCGGTTCCTTGGCGTTAGTTGCTCTCGTTATTTTGGCGATTCGGGAGATTCTTCAGTTGGTGTCGTCACCTAGACGGTATTTGACGAGTATGGAAAATATTCCGGAAGTGGTTCTGGTCGTTGTCGCAGGTTGGCTCGTCGTTGCCCCGAATCCTCAAATCGGAGCAATAGTCGCGCTACTCTCAGCGTGGCAACTAGTTCTTTTGATCGGTCAACATCCGCGGATGTCGACTGGCATAGAAATTTTCAAAACGGTCAGCGTTAATTTCGTTAGATTTCTCTTCCTCTACGCGTTTCTTATTCTTGCCTTTGCCTTGGCGTTTTTCACGCTCTTCAAAGATTCAGAAGGCAACGATAGTTTTCCAGATCCCGGCCACTCGTTATTCAAGACGATAATAATGCTCACAGGAGAATTTGACGCCAACGACATCCCTTTCGTCTCTCGTCCCGTTCTCAGTCACTGTGTCTTTGTTTTATTCGTCTTTCTTATCGCCATTGTTCTCTTCAATTTGCTAAACGGTCTCGCGGTCAGCGACACCGCTGACATATTGAACAGATCGGAGCTCGTTTGTCTCGTTTCACGAACGAGACTAGTAGCTCATGCCGAATCCGTAGCCTCGGGTCTCGATCGATTCGCAATCGCTCCTCGCCGTCTCGTTACCCTCGGTACTCTCGCCGCCCGAATAGTTCGATTATTCCCGGATTATTTACCGCGAGCTAAAATCGCCGTTAGACCTTACAAATCCAACGAAATACGTGTTTACGGCAGAGCTGGCAGCAACGGCCCCTCGGCCGAGCGAACGAAAAACACAGCGTGCTTCTGCACCCGATTTTCCATGGATCCATCGATCGTTGGATACGCGAGAGAAGTTTTAAAAAGAAAGGGACAAATTACGGAGAATGAGCGAACGATTGGGGCACTTGAATCGATCGAACGTAGACTCGACGGTTTCCGGACGAGCCTCGCTCGGATCGAACTCGCTTTGGCTAATAATAACATCGCCGTAGGATCCACCTCCACCACTGCCCCGCTCTAGAGCTTCCAACATTTCGATCGAACAATTTTCTTTATCAAACTATTTTTAATCGTTTAAAAAATAACAATATTTATTACACTATCGTACCAACGGGCACGTACATACAATTTTTTTTCTTTATTTTTCACGAGCACGGTTGCGATTCTAACCCGAGGCTTCGTTGCGCTCCGCAGAAGGTTTTTCCCGACCACGGTGTCTCAGCATATCCGTATAAAATAAGTTAAAATCCAACCTGAAACAAAAAGACGAATATCGAAACAATTAACTATGCTGTGATCGTCAAGTTCCACGTAATCGATTTTTTTCTCACCTGCACAGCACGTTCAGTAATTTCTCGTTGTTGTTGTCGCAACCCAAGTCGCAAATTCGATCGAGGAGACGAATAAGAACGTCGGTGAATCGAGTGTCGAGCGATTCGATCGTATCTTCGAAGCTCGCAGCCGCCGCCCCACCGTTTCCTTTATTTTTGCCATTGGTCGCCTCGTGCTGCACCGGCCACCGCATCCAAATAAATATACGTTACAATTAATATTACGCTTTAATATTTTTCCAACACCGTTCAATGTTCTCTAATATTTTTACTGATCTACGCTACGCGATTGATGCGGATTTCAAGCAGATATCATAATCCGTACCAGACGCTGCAATTTCATTCAGCTGCTATTTCTACCACCTGTTTCTCGATGAAAATAATGTACAAAAATATTGTGACGTGCCAAATGGGGGGAGAAGAATGACATATCGAGCATGCTCGCGATATTGAACGCTTGAAAATTTTATCGGACCACCGAAGACCGGGGATCAAATGTAATATTGCAACGGCGATGAAAAAAATAAAATAATACACAATAATCGCCTTGATAAACGAAATTAAACATATTGTCAAAAATTATCATGCCTCATTTACAAAATGAAATAATTGTATAATAAATATAAACACTACGCAATGATAAATACGCATAAGATACAGTGTTTTTTTTTTGTAAAAAAAAACGAGCAACGACGATGCAACAATGGCGATGTAAATCTCTGCGAAATGAGCGAGACCGTACTCTAGTCACTGGAGATGCGAAAAAAATAAACTTCAGTAAAATATTTCTTCGCTACAATTATATACCTCGGGTTCATAGCCATCGTCTTGGCAGGCGCTGATCATGGAAGTCAATTCGGCGTCAATGAAGTAGCGGCTCATACGCTTAACATTGCCAACATCAATTTATGTAATTCTTCAAAACATATCGTCAAGAAATAGCGCGTTGCGTGCTTTTTCTTATTAGTATACATTCGCAAGGGAATGGACTTAGTGATTAATTTCGAGAACAAGTTGCACCACTTCCGAGGAAAGCGCACATTACGTACGCCCCAATGACGAAGGAAGGAAATATAAGATATTAAAACGGAAATTGTAAAACAATTACCTGCATGAAGTCACAAAATTCGACGCAAACGGCGCAGAGACCGGTTATACATCCGAGCAAATCAGGATCCGTCAGCATACATTCTTTCAAATAACTGTCCTGGAGATCCTGATGTACACTCAATACGTCGTCGACGTTGCTCACCTAGAATGATAAATTGGCAAGTGAGAGTCAACTCGCGATTCCATCGAACACTCATCTCAATTCTAATCTGACTCCGTCATTTCAACAGTTTATTTGGTATATTCACACACTGTTAGCCAAATATATTGTGGAAATGACAAAATCTTTGTTATTGTTGCTAAATATTTAGTTGGACGTATTCGATTAAATAATCGTCCTTTTCAACAACATTTTTTTCTCAGTGCAAACCCTCGCATGATTATGATTCTCGTGATTATGCATGTTTAAGGCGGTCATACCTTGTTCATTTTATTGATGAAGGTTAACCAGTTTGGTTCAATCACTTCGACCATCATGTAGTATTCTAGATGTTGAATGCAATCTAGCATGCGTTGCCTCACCGAGAATGCTTGTCTGTATGCCATAGCCGCTTCGTGAGTAAAAGTTTTTGCTATTTTGTTACTTATCCAAACCCTATTTCAGAAAATCATTAAAAACAAAATGTTAACGCCTTAGCATTATGTTAGCGTTGAAATTGGAGGCAGAAGAAATAAAGACTTGCCTGCACAAAAGCCTCTCGACGTATTTACAATATAACAAATGTCTGAACAACATTTGGTAGCACGCAATCGCTTTTCTGTTGATAACCAGTGAGACTGGCCACTTGACATCATAATTAAAGACAAACGCTTCAAGACCGGTCAACGGCTTTTCCGCTTGGAAGCAATACTCTGTAATTTTTTATTCCTATAATTATTACGATTACATTGGAAATGCAATAGGTAAAGAGGTAGATGACCACAACGAACCTTTTTCGTCGCGCGTCTGAATTGAAAGTATACGAAACATTTGAAACTGCAAATCGTAGGGAAGAAGCTCTGGCTTGAGATCGTCCTTGTAGGGATCGGAATCAGCGGTCGATGTGCGCAGAGCAACTTCGAGGAGGGAAGCCAATCGATGAATAACTATGTCGTACATGTTTTTGCTAAGCTCCGCCTCGCAGAGATTGAGGAATTGAACCTGTGAAGCAATAAAATGCGGAGTTTTTGATGCGGATGAAAATCCGGAGCGAAATGTTGCGAGAACAATCGGGCAGGCTACTGACCACAAAATCGCCTTGGGCGAGAAGAAAGTAATTTTTAACGCTCCGCAAACGACCCATCAAGTCATTTTCGTTTATCAAAACCTCGAGCAATGTTTTCGCAGCTTCGGAATAGGCTCTGTCGATAGCGGCGATGTATTTTTGTTCTCTGTGCTGATAAACCAGAGGCTCTTGCTTACCCCATTGAACAGTCTTTCCTGAGTAAATTAAAATTCAAATATGTATCGATTTGTGGTAGGAATGATTATCAAGAAGATCTATCAGTCAGTAAAAACTCTCACATTTGAGTTATCGAGAAAATAAAAGTTAAAGAATCTCGTCCTTTTATCACAAAATAAGTTGTGATTTTGCATTTTCTCGAAATATCAATCGTCTCTTAGAAAAATGTGAATTTGCTTTTCAGCTATTCGTCTTAGAACTAAGAGAGCGCTTTAAATTGTTAGTAAATTTTTCATATTTACCGCATTGGCGTATGACGTTGAAATATTTTCCGGTTCTGAGTATCGTTTGGGCGTGATCGTTTAGAAACACAGGGATTCTCTCCGGTCTCATGGTGTAACGTTTTTCCCAATAGTCGGCTGAATAATCCATCGGCAGTTCCTCCCTCTGTATCAGCTCGTTGTCCTCGACGAGGAACTTAAGGATTACAGGGAATGAGTGACAAGTAGAGAATCGCGAGCCGGTGACATTGTTACCATCGAACGAAGAAACAAGATTTTCAAATGAATAAGAAACCAAATTTACCTCTTGATACGGATCACAAATGACGCCTTTGTAGACCCACTTTTCGAGGGTTTGCATGTAGGGAACGCTGGCTGCTTGTATGAGAAACAATCCGAGCTCTTTGCATTTGGCATCGCCGCTCATGTCGTTTACTCGATCGTGAAGAAGACTCAGTACCTTGCCGCCTCGCGCATTCGCCTTTTCACCCGGAAAACATACACATTTTTATCGTTCCCGTCGAAACCTATGTTTCACCATTTACTAAATTACATTTTTATGATATTTATCGTCGCTGGCCCTTTCGTCCCGCTGCTTGCAAACGAACCTTGCAGATATTTGATGTTATTTGTGAGAGTATCGACATGGTTGCCATCGTTGGTTGAACGTAAAACCACATCTTCTGTAAATTCAGCTTGCCGCGGACGTGTTGCATCTCGAGCTGCACAACGAACGACTGAAAAAATAAAGAGCAAATGACCCAAGTGCGTATTTCGATGTGCGAGACCCAGTGAGACAGCAAAAGAATCGATTTCCGAAGACTCGATCACAACAAACCAAATAATCCTTCAAAAGACAGCTAAGAGCGCCGCGCAGAGCATGATTAACTTGTCCATCGTCCGGCAAGACTTTTTCCTCCACGAATCTGACGGTCATTGAATAATAAGAGGCCAGAGGCAATATCTGTTGAGCCAATTGCTTCAAGGATATAGAAACGTCAGGAGCTATACCAAATGTCTTGACTTCGTAAGGCCCTGACAGGGGCTCAGAAACTATGTATGATCCGTCAGTTCCTTTCAAGCAGCGCAACAAATCCCATATCACGAGAGTTTCTTGAGAAACGGATGGTACAACTTCTACAAAAAGCGATAAAGACAAATATTTGTTTACGTTTGCAGAAATCTTTGCTCGTGTTGCATATTGTCGTTATTATAAAAACGGCCGAAGCACTTATTGATCAAAAAAACATACTTTCGTACAAAAGAAACCCGCTTGTATCGGCATAAAAATCCCATGATATCCGAGGCCTCTCCACTACCCAATTTTGTTTGATTACATTAGGATCAGCGGCGCCGCCACGTCGTCCTATCCACCCTGTTTGCCTGTTTAATTTTCTCTCCCCTTCCACAGCCGCTTTCATTATGTTTTTCCTTATCTGAAATGGGAGAAAAGGAATGGTCGTCAGTCACATTTCATGTCGTTTGCTTATACCCATAGCCACTGTTGCTACCAACCAGAGGCAAATCCTCTTTCGTGATAGTCAAACCAGCTTTGGCAGCTGCACTAGCGGAAGACTCTGTCATCCCACTCTTTGCCAAATATTCCTTCAGGGGCTTGTCCGCTGTGATTCTCCGCAAAAGCTGCATAAATGCACCCAACCCGTCGATTCTGAACAAAGCCAAACAAAGAAGTGATGATTTGAATGATCGAAAATAAGATTACGATTGTTTGACATTTTGAAGAACATACTTTTTCGCTTTGAGCTCTTCGTATTTTTGTACAAATAATTCTGGATCCCGGGCATTTTTCACAAGATGTTTGAGACAGGCGAGGGTTGGAACGTTTTCCGGTATTTCTCTGTGCAATTTTTCGATATTTAGCTGCTCCGGTGGTACGCTCGATCTGTCCAAACAAACAATAACAAAGCCTCACAGTTTTTGTATGAAGCTCGACCGGACGAGTTGAGGCACTCGGCACTTTCATTCTCAACGAAATTAAACACACTTACTCGAGCAATTCTGTTAGTTTCAATATAAGGTGATGCACTTTGAATTCACTCATTTTGTATTTTGAAATGTATTTATGGTGTTGACTCTCGTTGCCGAGGTTATGAAAACGTCAAGTCAAGCCGTGTTTTTCCGGTTACGGAATTTCTCGTTTCCGGATAGTTTGTCTCTTTAAATCCGTTTCAACATGGCGGCGGCCTAACCGTATTTTCAATCGAATATAAACAATCTTATATTTTTAATTAGAATAACCAATCTTTCGGTTATTTAGATAAACCTAACACTCTTTCAGTGTGAATTATATTGTTAAATCCTACAAGGGTAGAACTTGTATGCATGGGTTGCGCGGTGGTTCGAGGACGAAGCACAAAACAATGCGGGAAAAAATTTCACAAGTGTGCTTGGAGAACCAGCAATAAAGGGCCTTGGCAAGTTTTTAATATTCTTTCTCAATCCGCCAAAAATATTATTTAATTTATATTAAGAGAAAAAAACTTGCTAGAATTGTTTTTTAATCCAGACGAATCTTTCTGTATTATTTTATTATTTTCAAATATGAACTTCTTATCCTGCTAATAGAAAATTATGGGACTCATTGTCCATTTTTATATGAAAAAGGTAGGTTTGGTGAATATTCGTACAGAGAATCTGCTGAAAGGCAAATTATTATAATAAACAATGTTTGATCATTAATAAAAATTCATTCAATCACAATTCGCTGAATAAAACGCAACAATCTGCGACTTGTGATTGGCTGAGTCATGCCTATATAGAATGCTGATTCGTGAGTCAAAAGCACGTCTACGTTGTTATTTGCATTTATCGTAAAATGTACGCCACAACAGTCATTTACTAAGAAGCAATTTTATTAATTATTAAAGTCCAGAATTTAATGAGTTTATCGTGTAAATTTAGCGGTAGAGAATTACTACAATTCGTTATGCTTCCTGAATCGTTAGTAACACCACTGACTTCCAGTGAATGGGCGCCACTTCCTGTTTCGACCTCCGAGTCGTCCATCCAGCCAGACATAACGGCATAATCCACGAGAGCAAGGTGAGGCATTCGCAAGCTCGCAAGAAAATCTAGTTTTGGATCACATCCAACCCGCAAATTATAAAACCATTCCTTATCTTTATCGTAAATTTTTATTTGAATTCTTATTTCAATCTTTTTAACCAATTCAACGCAATATCTCGAAAAATGGCGACAACTCTGAACACGTGTGTGATCAGCGACTTCTAAATAATTCTCTCTACACAAAACGATCAATTGTTCAATAATAATTGATACTTATCTCATTCTAATAGTTCTTTTCTTGTATTTTCAGCAAAAGGAAGGCAAGATGCAGTTGCAGATTCGCGGACAAGAGACCCACATTATCAATTGCGAGGGCCATGAGACCATTGCGCAAATTAAGGTAAGGTTAATTCAATTTTTCCTGCCGATTTACCTTTCTCAAGTGCATTATAATGATAAACCGATAATTGTTATTCAACACAGTATCGGAACGAGCAATAATGCAAAATAAAAACTGAGATCTCAGGGTGACGCTCAATCGAAATTTCATTATCGTCTTATCATAGATCTCAAACACTCCTTCAACTTCTAATAATTTCACGATATACGACAAATAAAAATATTTTTCAAGTTATAAAAATAACATTTCAAAAATCTTCGATAGCTATGGGTTTTTATTCAAAAATTATCATTTAAATATATTTGGTCAACGAAAACCAAAAAGGTTCTACAATTTCTCAAATAATCATGGTAACATTACAGTTGCAAATAATACAGAATAATTTCTAATTCTTTCACTTATTTTTCCTTCTTATAATTGAGCAGGCAAGATTCGGTCTTGAAGATGCAGCCAATTTTACTCTCCACTGCGCGGGAGTACCATTGAGCGATGAGTTGTGTGTCTCTGAACTTACGACCGATGTTCTAGAATTAACTGTACCTCTGATAGGAGGTAAGGTCCACGGGTCGTTGGCTCGTGCAGGAAAAGTCAAGGGCCAAACGCCGAAGGTAAATATCAGGACATGCATCACAACTTATTATCAATCCATCGTTTACAATGATAAAAAATGAAACTTGAAAAGTGCTGAATCTTTATTTCCTTGCAAGATGAATATTTCATAAATGAGAAATTTAGCACGATATAATCTAAACCGTGATTTGATATTTTGCAAATAACGGTAATGTGTCTGTGCTAGAAAAAACAGCAGGTTAAAGTGAAGTTTCGATCCCGTCACGGACTTGACTTTTCATCAATCTGAAACAACGATGTATCGATATTTATATTTAATTTTCTTCGCGTAAGATAAAACATCAAAACGCAAGAGAGTCTGGAAATCAATTTTCCAGAATTTTACAAAAACCATTAAATCAGACGTTTGGAAATAATTCTAAATGGTTTTTTCGAAATTCCCAGGTCGAGAAACAAGAGAAGAGCAAAAAGAAGACCGGCCGCGCCAAGAGGCGTATTCAATACAACCGTCGATTCGTAACCGTTGTCCAGAGCTTCGGCCGTCGTCGTGGACCCAACGCTAACCCAAACACGTAAATGCATGTTCAATGGGTTTAACAACCCAGTAATTCATGTACAACGTGTTATGCTCTCAAATAAACGAAAACATACTTGCTTTCGTGAGTCGTGAAGACCGAAACAGAGAGATGTGCCGTTTTACCGGAAGTCAGACGCGCTATCAACTGTTTGAAAATTATAACGGATTTTGCTAGTTTGCCAACGCTAAATTTTCACGACAAACTCATTACATTTTGTACGTCAATAATAAATTCAATTCAATTCGTTACTTATCCGTTTTGGCGAAAAGTATTTTACGATAAATGGAAATCACAATTTAAACCTGCTTTTGACTCACGAGTTGTCATTCTATAAACATGATTTTGCCAATTCCAAGTCTCAGATTCGAGCCTTCATTGAGCGGAAATACACGAAAGATGTATGATTGGCTAGTTTTTGAAATCCACAGGAAAACAAAATTCAGTCAATTAATAAAAAGGCTTAAGCCGTCAAATTAGACATTTTGTGTAGAACTGAAATGAAAAGTTTCCATTGGATATGAAAACACTGGGAGGTAAATTTGAAGAAAGATCAAAAACGATGAAACGAAATTTTCAGAATATGTTTTTTCATCAATAAAAAATGTTACTAACAAAAAATTAATTTTATTACCTGAAAATTGATAAATTCCAATAAATTACACGGAATATCGACATTTAATGAAATCAAGACATCGAAACTCTTATCAGCCTTATCATCGTAACTCTTGAGACGGAGATAGCAGCTAATTATTTTCTGGTTGAATCATCCCACAAAAGTCTGTTCCAAATTATTCGCGACCCAGCTAATCAAACTCTCAATTCAATATGATTTCACTCAATAGTACGATGTACTCTGAACGTAGGAGTACAGTTCAAGCTCGTGAATGACTATATCGAGCGGTGATCTACCGTTACCGACCGGCTGAGCGCCTGAGCTTAACCTTCTGCGGCCAGTGGCGCTCACGGACGCAACTGCTTTCGCGAGATCCCTCCGTGTAAATGATTTTTTTTTTTCAAGCTCTTTGAAAACACTAAAACGGAATTCGTGAAATGAATAAAGTATTCGTTGTTTTTCTTGCCAGTGCCAACAGTTGAAAAAGCAAGTGTTTGGCTTTATTTGTCTAATGCTTCGCCCGTAAGAGCGAAGATGGATTCCAAATGTTGGAAGAGTTAGGTTCTGTCAGGCTGACAGATAGAGGCGCCGGGTGGCGTAATATACAATATGGTTGTCAGTGGCAACAAAAATGATGCTTTTGAACTGTGTTGCTCTCGTGCAGTAAACTAGTGAGCATAGGTTTTCATATTTATTCATTGCTCCAACTGTAACTCGCGCTTGAATTGGAAATAATTTTGTTTCATTTAATTTCGCGATGAATTCGATTTTTGGCGGGGTTGATAATAATGGAGATTTGATAGTATTCGACGCATCGAAGAACGAACGGAGGCTGAACGAGGAGTTCAAGATACTTCAGAGAAAGTTGAGACCAAAGTGGAAGTTCGTCGAGTATGTTTTTATTTGATTTTTCGATAAGTTCACATTAGACGAGAATTAACGATTTCTCGTTCGCTATCCAGTATATTTTTCTAATATTGAAATACATTTTATTAAAGAAATACCGACGTCCTAACACCGGAAACACTCGCGAGTGCCAAAGTTCTGGTCCTCGCTGGACCGCGTAGCAAATTTACTGAGATCGAAATGAACTCGATAAGAAGTTTTATCAGCGAAGGTGGTAATGTTCTCGTGATGCTTGGCGAAGGTGGTGAATCTAATTTCAACACGAACATTAATTTTTTGCTTGAGGAATACGGTATAATGGTTAACAACGGTAATTCACTTACAACACGTGATAATTGACACTTTAACTCAATTTACAAAATAATAATAACTTTTACATTCCGTAGACAGCGTCGTTCGGATGAATTACAGTCAGATTTATCATCCGAAGGAATGTCTCATAACGAAGGGTTTATTGCACAAATCGTCGGAACTATTCAATTCTAATCGAGCTGATCAATCTTCGTTGTAAGTTTATTAATTCTTCGAAAATTCACATTAGAGGGAAAATGCGAGCGAGCGGGGTCGGCGACTATAAATACACGAATAAGTGACTGAAAAATTCCTCAAAAATGCTGCTCGAAATGATAAACGCAAATGGATTGTAGGGAAGGGGCGGCAGGAACGGTAAACTTTTTGTACCCTTACGGTGCAACACTGAACATAGTCAAGCCCGCGGGCGTTGTAGTATCAACCGGACGACTGGCAGTTCCTACTAACCGACCGATTTGCGGCTATTATTCCGGAGCCAATAATGCCTCCTCCGGTAAATTACTGGTTTTGGGCTCATCGAGAATCCTCAGCGATACTTACATCGACAAGGAACACAACGACAAATTACGAGAAATGATTTTCGATTATTTTCACACGGAACAACGGGCTATCAATAATCTCAACACAGATGAAACCGATGTCAGTTTAAATTTGTTGTTTATTTCACTTTTTATTGATTTTTCACGTCCCCCCTCTTCCTCCACCTCCTCGTCGTTTATTCCACTTTATCAATCGATTCAAAAAAACGGGAAAGTTCCCATTATTCGTTTATTTCTTTTATCGTCCACGCACAACTTTTTATCAACTTTTTTTGCTTGAGAGAATATTTATTTCATAAATATTTAACTGTACATTCGTCACGTTTATTCAAGGCTCATTTTCAGTTGGAAGAGCGAATGTTCTCTTTTTATTGTGTTCCAAGAATGAAGAACTATGATAGTTTATCGCACGTTATTTTGGATACTGTCTTCTATGATTTTTTTTTTTTCACATGAGTACAACGTCTAACCTTTATTTTTTCTCGGAACTCGTCCCTCTACAAGATTAGTCTACAGTATAACTTTTTTTTCAAGCTGGTGCACTTTTATTTAAATCCTACATTTGATCGAATTGACTGTACTAACAATCAAAATTACATTTCCGAACGGTTGAACAGTATTCCGAGTACAATTTCGTCCCTGACATAACGCAACAAGCGGACATCCCGAAAGTTTGCACTCAAGATCTGGACAACATCGACGTACCGCGTGAATACACCAAACTCTTCAAGCATCATTTTTACTCGATAAACCTGTCGATGATACCGAAATGCGTGAAAGCTTACGAAGTCCTTGGTGTCAAACACGAGCCGCTCACTCTCATTGCACCAGATTTCGAGACTCCGCTTCCACCTACTCAGGCATCGGTACGTACCTCAGTACAATTTTTAATTTGCAAGAGCCCCAAAAAATTGTATTTGCGTCTAATGAAATCAATCTTATGAGTATTCGGAATGCGAATATTGAAGTAAATTGACGAAAATTTTAAAAATACAAACATCGACTGCAGGTTTTTCCACCGAGCTTTCAAGAACTCGCACCTCCAGCCCTGGAGCTCTTCGATCTCGACGAGGCTTTTAGTTCTGACCTTCTTAAACTATCACAACTTACCAACAAATATATTACCTCCAAGGAATCAACCAGCGAGACCGAGATCGATTATTATATAAGAGAATTCGGAGAAATTATAAGATTTAATAGTTCAGACACGACTAACAACAGTTCTCGACAAGTACTCAACCATGTTTTCGAAAAATTGACCAACTACAAAGCTATTCACGGTTAATGACTGCAATTTTTAAAACCAAATTGCATTGCATCAATCCAATTCTGTATTGTAATACATTATCAGTATTTTTGTCATGTAAAAATAATAACGTACATGTTGTAAAGAAATAATATGTAGTCTTTTCGTCGCCTATCAATTTGATATACTTAAGCTTAGTAAATAAAATTTTAACTAGGAGTGTATTCGCCGACACGAAACAAAAATTATTACTTGATGAATTAATTTTTCAATACATTGAAATCACAGTGTTCGAAGTAAACTTTGTCTGGTATACGTCGGTTTGTTTACGTTCTACGCGTTCCCGTGAGTCCCGTGTGTTTACTACGGTTGAGCTGAGCGTGCTGCTGCATAGTGGGGGAACGGTTCCCGTGCCGGCGCGCCGCGAAGGGAGAAGCGGGGAAGCGCAACTGGTGGGGATGGCGCGGGACGATCGGGCGAGCGAGAGAGCGTGATAATGCTATCAGTACAAATCGGGCGCCGGCCGGCGACACGCGGAAAGTGCGGTCTGAGCGTTGGTCGGTGATTTAAACGGTACGCTTCATCGTTCCTCAACGCGGACAAATTTTACTGAACGAAATATCTTATCGTACATGTAGAATTCTTCTCAATCCTCAACGAATAAAAATAACTATACAACCCTAGAATCTTTTCTAATTCAATTTTTTTTTTATTCGAAAAAAAAAGAAAAACGACACATGCTAATAAATAATGAATAACGTTATTGAATAAAATTAAAGAAAAGGAATTACATTTTTATTTTCATGAATAATACACAAATAATTCGTAATAGTGATTACATTTTTTCCAAGCTGTCAAATTCTAAATTTTATTTAGAAAGAAAGGCGATTCAAAAAATAACCGCGTTGACAAACAATCGAATGATTTATTGATTCGACCGTACATCGTAAATACTGTTTTATTTTCGCGAGCGAATGGATAGGCCGATACTAATGTGACAGACAGTCTAGTGACCCTTTGAACACAACTTTGAGATTCTGGCGAACGCTCGTGCGCCCGTGCGCTCGGCCGTACCCTGGCTGCGGAACGGAGTACTCAAGTTATCATGAGCGATTCGATCATCATTTCGTCGTCATGTGCTTCGGCGGTATTCATAAAAACGCGGGAGCAAGCTCTATTCGCTGTGTGCACACATCAAGTTCTCATCAACGTGAGAGTGTGTAGTCGTGTATATGCATACTGGGATATGTATGTACCGATTACACATTCTCACTTTGGTGAGAGAGTGTGATGTGCACACAGCTTATAAGCCCTCACGAACGGGTACTACCACGGTACGATACTTAGCGACGCATGACATAGCACGGAATTTTGCGACGGGGGTTTCTCTAGCTTCGTAGTGCTACAAGTAAGTTAGCACCTATGTTCGGCTGACCGTACGGTTCTTTTAAAATTCAACTTATGCTAAACATCTTTATGTTTAGTTATACGTTGGCTTATTCAAGAATTTTACCGATGCTATAATGTAGGAAGAGGCGAGGTCGCTCGTACGCTTGGCACTATCGTGAGCACGCTCGGGTCTCCATGAAGATGTGTTAGAGCTCTCGTTATACTGTCTGTCACTTAGCATTGGTCAATATTCATTCAATTTCGCATGAAACTAATTCTTTCCACTATGAAAAGAATTCCAGCCCGAACAAAAAACTATTCAATTCTGATTCATTTTTTTACCATTCAATTTCAAATTTTTCTTAACCGGGTAAAAGATTGTTTGTCAACGTAGGCATTCCTCTCCATAATAAACTTGATAGAAATCACCGATTATGCTGAAACACTTTCGCCAATAACTAAAATCTCGGGTTTACAATTTCTTGGATATTTCGGTTTGAATTCACTATCGTTTTTGTGATTGAACACCAAAGTTGCGTGTGAAATTTTTCGAAAGTGAAATTTGTAGTGCGGGTGTGATTCAAGTGTTAAATCGTAAAACAACCGTGAAGAAATAACTAATGTGTGGGATAAATTAAATCATTCGTACCGGATTGATATTAAAAAACATATTAAACTATCGTTATTATGAATTGCACCTTCATTGAATCGAAGGAAACAAGTGCAACGCGTGTATGTTTGGATTTTGGCCAACGGATCTCAACACTGCGATACTCGAGGAACTTCGCCACACGCGACGACTGCATAACCCATTCCTGAGAGGTGAAAACATCGACAAACAATCCTTCAATTGTGTTACGTTTTTGCGTGGGGACTGCGATCGGTCGGTAGCTCGGTCAATATTCAATGTGCATTCAGTGTAGATTCTCTCAAATTTCTATGAAATCTATTTTTCTCGCCATATAACAAGATTTTCAGCTCAAGCAAAAGTGTTAGTTTTGATTTTGTTTTCCAATTCAATTTCAAATTTTTTCAACCGGGCAAAAGTATGCTTTTCAATGTTGGCATTTTTCTAGATTATAAACCGCGTCTCCTAATAGAACTAACCGATAATATAATACTTTCGTTGAAAATTAAAATCGTCGATCTACATTTTTTTTATATTTCGTTTTGGATTCAAAAGTACTTTTCTGATTAAATACAAATGTTAGGTGTGCAAATTTTCGAAATCAAACTTTATCGTGCGCGGGTCGTTATAAATTCACGAAATAATTGATAAATATTGAAAAACGATTATTATGGAAGCCAACTCCATCGATTGGACTGAATCAAGTGAAACATGGTTTAGTGAGCGTTTTGTGCAATGGATCCCAGGAATGCAGTACTCGAAGGATTTGGCGACATGTAACGACTGGAGGACGAGTCCGTGAGAGGTGGATCAAGACATCGACGAGTGAGTACATCAATAATTCAATTGTGTTACTTTGTTACTTTGTTATTTGCATGGAATTTGAGAAAAATTGGAGCAGAGTTTAACATATTTTCAATTTTTATTTACTTTCAACGTTAATGTTATCCAACAACCATTTTATAGCAAATGGAAACGATTAGCGTTGGTAAAAAATTGAAAAAGTCGAAGTTAGGTGCCCAAGTTTTGGGCGGCATCTGTTCCTTCTCCGGCCCCCACTACATAAACAATTTTCAAACATTGATATCGAATAATAATTATTAACCTATATTTACTTTGTCACGTCGCGCACATGATTTTCCGGCGAATCTGCATTCGCCCTTACGTCTAAATATCATATGTATGATAACAATTCTCAATGATTATTAAATATTTTTCAAGCACCGAAAGGAAGATCCACACAAAAATACGAGAGTAAATATTTGATTCATAAATTTACTAATGCTGCCATCTGTGAGGTTATTTTCATAACATGTCGAGTACTTCTTATCGACAACGAAGGTTAATTTTCAGGTTTTTCACGAGTTTTCCCGTGGTAGGAATTTGGTACCTCCCCTGAGTTAGCCCCTTCAAGTAAAAAAAAAGAATGTTTTTGAATATATTTATCAATACATGGATATATAATATATAAATCGCCATAGTGAATTTGTATAGAATTTTTTGAGCAACGAAATAACGAATACATCAAGATTATCCGTCATAAAGTTAGCACCAAAAATTTGTTGAAAAGTGAAAATTACAATTAAACATTGCGCCACTTTAAGCCTCTGAACAGCCCCCAAGATATTTTTAACAAAAAAATCAATTTATTTAACTTGAAGGGGCTACCTGGAAGGAGGTAAATTTTTTAGGGTACAGTTTATCTACTAGTATAGATTTCGTCTGGTAGGATTTTTTGTGGTAGTATTGTAAGGACGTAGCTGTCTTGTTTTTCGTTCGGCAATTACCCGACCTTAAGGGACGAACTATAGAAAAACAAAAAAAAATCCGTTCAAATGTAAACATTTCGAATGTTAGGCGGATCGGGAACCAATGGCCTGGCTTAACTCACGGCCCCCGTGACTTGAGCCAAAGTGAAAGACGAAGAGAAATGTGAATATTGTGATTGTTACAAGACGAAGATAGAGTGTTTTTATCAGTGTAATCTCGTGACACAGTGCAATCATTATTGGTTTCTTCAATCTGAAGAAATGATTCAATAATGTCATGAACGTGAGAATTCTAGCACCCAAAATGGTTGAAATCGCGACCAATTTGAACGTCGTCCGAGAGAGGATCGCGATCGCAGCTGCGAAACGACCGCAGGTATTTAATTTTTTGAGGTTAATAAAACAATAACAAGTAACAGATGATTTTAATTTGGGGTCTAATTCCGTGCCGAATTTCCGAGCGAAATAATGAGGATGAACATATTGACATTAAGAATTTTGATTGACAGGAATTTCAGTACTTCCAACCACGTTTAGTGGCTGTGGGCAAAACAAAACCACCAGAATTATTGATAGCCGCTTACGAGGCCGGTCAGCGTAATTTTGGTGAAAATTACGTCAATGAATTAATTGAAAAAGCTAACAATACCGAAATTCTGGAAAAATGCAAAGATATCCGATGGCATTTTATTGGCCACTTGCAACGCAACAAAGTTAACAAAATTCTCAAAGTACGCAATTTGTATTTGATCGAAACCATTGACAGTGAAAAATTAGCCACTGCTGTAGACAATTCTTGGGAGAAATTGAGAAGTGATAAAGATGTTAAACTCAATGTAATGGTGCAAGTTAATACCAGCAAAGAAGAAGGTTTGTTGAATCTGTCATTCCCATGGTTACTATTTCATGTTAAGCGGTTGCGTCCATCCAGAACGTAGAAAAGTTGGGATTTTTCAAGCATTTCTTTTCCAAGGTCAATTGATAAGAATCTTACAAAATAAACAAGCTCGATACCTTCGAAGTGTATTTCTAGTAGAAAAAAAAAAATTCCACACTTTCGTTACAGTGACCACAACTTTCTCCTTGTTGCTTCATTATCCAAAGTTATTGAATTTTTTTCTCATGACTTTGCTGCTTACTGTTCAATTATTTTATTTGTTTTTTTATTGCTCACTGTTATTTTGTCTTCTCCTATTTCCATTGTTTGGCTATGGACAATTTTGACTATTGTTTTTTTTTGTTTTTTTGTTATAATTTTTTTGCTTCTTGATTTTCCATGGTTCACAATCTTTAAAATAACTTGCCGGTATGCTATTTTTTTAGTAATAATCGAGCTTGTGTCTGTTATACATTCGATTGACATTTCTTTATGATTACTTTTTCATACTTATTTGACCCTTTACTTGATGATTATGTTATCATTTCTATATGATTTACTTATTTTCCTTGAATATAAAAAATATTGACAAATGGGGGATTGCCAGTTTTACTATCGATGGATCATTTTTACAGAGAAAGAGGGATGTGCATTTGAAGAAGCTCCCACGGTGGTTAAACACATTGTAGAAAATTGTAAAAATCTTCATTTTATGGGCTTAATGACGATCGGAGCTTATGGCTATGACATTGCGAATGGACCAAATCCAGACTTTATTACGTTGAAAAAATGTAGAGAGAATGTCTGCAAAGTTTTAGGATTAGACGAGAAAAATGTTGAAATTTCGATGGGAATGTCGACCGACTACGAACACGCCGTGAGTATTCAATTTTTCATAAATCATTAATTTTCAATGAATGTTAAAGTTTCCAAAAATGCTCTCAAATCGAATACTCTTTAAAATGGCACAATAGTCTATTCTTGAAATCTGGTTGGAAACAATTTTGATCACTTTTTATTTGCATAATTATATTTACTTTCATACAATTGGCCACTATTTCATATTATCTCCTCCGGTTGAATTTCCATTTGTCAAACATTTTCCAAAAATATTCCTTGGCACGATGAAACGGTTTTTTTATTCTTTTTTTTTTTTTTCACTAAACCAAAACCCTGTCGTCTACGAAGGAGTCAAATAATTGGAATGTTTATCTATTATTAGATTGAGATCGGCAGCACGAATGTGCGGGTGGGCAGCTTTATTTTCGGTGAACGTCAGAAGAAAACATAGACGTATGAAAAAACAAAACGGAGAAATACGTTACCAACGTAAAATAATAATAAATGATATACAAAGGTGTTTTACTATTACGTGATTATGTAAATACGTGTCAAAAATAGTTTTCAAGGGAAACGGATTTTTGTTGTTGAGATTCAGTAAAAAAATGACTCAGGTTTTAGTATTTTTACGAAAATGATAAATATGCCATCATTTGTTATTAATTCGTTTATCATCAGATTTTTGAGCTTCTAGGAATCGTTGATTGACTCATGATCGCGCATCAACGTCAATCATATGAAGAATTTCGCTTTTCTGGTATTTTGCCAAAATTTTAATGAAGCTATTTGCCGATCTGGTGATTGAGAACAATTATTCAGCTTCGTCTTAATTCGTTGCTACGAAGTTGACGAAAAACATTACTATCATTCCGACTGCAATGAAGATTCTTGTATGAAAAAAAAAAAAACAAATCTTCCTTTTCTTTTGTTAGACATTTTTGATCACCTCTTCCAGGAGGATTTGTAAATGTTTTGAGCTAGAATCACGAATATCTGTGGACGACAATACCACTCACTGAGCATTGTTTAATCGTAAAAATGTCGATCGTAAATCACTAAATTGAGCAGATTTGTACGATCAAATTTGAATAAATACTATCGAGAAGGCAATATTTGTTGAGATTTTAATCCAGCAGCGAAACCTATCGTCTTAGATCCTTACAGTGATAACAAAGTTTAACTATTCTGTATTCAAAGTAACAAAATCCACGAATGAAACGATTTAAAGGAAGGCAGGAAAAAAAGAAGAGAATAATATAGTTTTTAAATACTTTTATTATATGAACGATAGTGTAAGGATTGCGAAACCTCCATTGACGGTAGGCCCGCTTATATTATTACGAAAAAAAAAAGTGAGGAAATAATAATCTGAGGTGGAGTACACGCTAAATCGCTAAATAGATATACATATGCATATATATAGATATTATATATATGTATTACACGAATAGAGATGTACCCGTTGCAGTTTGTATGTTTTTTCTTAATTTTTTTTTTCGTCTCACAGTTTTAATTTGTAGTCTCATCGATGAGCGATTCACGCGAACGTCAATCGGTTATTGTCCTTTGCTGTACAATGTATTTTCGGGAGGGGGTGTTTTAGCTTTTCGATGTTCTGTGAGTCCACGTGGCACAAGCGGGCCTGCCGTTAATTCGAGACGATGCTTGTAATGATACATTATTTATGTGTTTCGTGTCCATATGTTTGTGTAAGTGTCCAAATGTTCACGTGTAAATGTGTTTGTTGTGTGTATGTGTGATGTGTACTTGTGTGCATGTGTGTTTTCTTTCTTTTTTCTTATTATTTTGTTTTTCTTAACGATGCGGGGCCAGCCGTTTAGTCGTCATCTTCTTCTCCCTTTCCGGTCAACATGGCGATAAGGCTGGGGGTGTCGATCATTCCCTTGTCATCAATGTACATATTGTCGAAGGCTTCGTTAACTTCCTTCGCGGTGAACTTCTCACCATAGGTCGTAAGCGCGTGCTTCAGTCTTGAAAAACAATCGTCATTTTTAATTCAATCGAATTTTTTTTAATTCACTCGGTGAGATTTATTCTGCTGCTTTGACGATAATTTCTTCCAATTTTACAGAGAGTCGTTACAGTGTACAATAAAATGAGTGTTCTAGAATTCTCTTTATCCCTTTTCGTGAGCACAGAAATTTAAATGTTCCAGAAAATTTGAATCAACTTTAACATTTTTGTATTTATTCGTACTTTGTTTCTAGTTGTTTTTTTCTTTTCGTTGTTTATCCAACAGAATATTTGTCAATCCAATATTTAACTTTGTTGTACTTGCAATTTTTCGTACACTGCGACATCTTGGAGTATAAAAAAATTGATCGAGTATTAAATTTGATTTTTTTTGAAAATGGTGCTTCAGTCATAATATTCAGCAGAATGAATCTCAGTCTTAGATCGTACAAATAATAAATATTGACGCATCATAAGCACCGAGGATCCGGAATCCAGGTTACCTTGGACGATTTTTGGAAGTGGCTTCGTTATAACATACCTTTTGCCGTCAATTTTTCCGTTGACGTCGAAGGTGCTGAAGGCGTTGATGATCACGTCGTCCTCATCCGATCCTGCTGTAACCATGCCAACGGGGCATAGTGAGTATCTTGGAAACGGTAAGGTGCACACAGAAGTATAGGAAAAACATTTAGAGGTGGGCCAGGGTGGGGCGAAACACGTTCGCACACACACAACAGTTTGATTAAGACGTTTGCATTCTTTCTTTTCACGATTAAACGAAGAGAACAGATGGAATTTTGACAATGATTGTTTTTATCTTTTTTTGTTTTTTCTCTAGGAACGAACGGACGCGATGTTTCGTTATCGACACGAAAAACACGAGTACGTACGAGATTTTGACAATTTTGGGTAACGTGCTGCTCTAAACAACAATTTTGTATCTTTTGGATTTTCTCTCACAAGGTGAACATAAAGAGGATGAACATTTAACATAAATACGTTTGCACATGACAATTTTGGACACGATAATTTTACATTCAACGACCGGGCCACGGATTAAACCAATTTGGAATTTTTTTTCGTGTTACAACGTGGAGGAATTTGACATTTAAAATCGACACGAATTTACCTCCAATGCAGTACTTTTTCGACCGTCGTTCTTGCTTATCAATTGCAAGTATATTTTTATAACTGTTTTTTTTTTTCTTTTGGAATGTTTTTTGTTTGTTTGTCTTTTTAAATATTTATTTCGTCTTTATTCCCGTATCAGCATTGGCACCATGACTCTAACGCTTTCTACACATCCGCGTGCACCCTACCGTTTCGAGTAGGGTACAAGCTGGATATGTCCCGTACGAACCTCCCGACATGCGAGCCGCGAACAAAGTGAGCAACTGCGTGAAGTTAATTGGTCCAGGAACCTCCCCGATCATCTCGTCCAATTCCTTGTCTGTCGCTAAACGACCAACCGAGTCGAAGGTCTGACGAAGATCCTCTTTGCCAATAACTCCGTCCTTGTCGTGGTCCATTAGCTGGAAGGCCTATTATGCCACAAATTCCAACAGGGTTTGTTGATTACTAATATTTTCCATGTTATTTTCAAGAATCTTCATTATTTTTCATTTTTAATAGGTTTTTTTTTTTTATAAATCTTTTTTGAAAAATTCTTGTCGTTTAAGAGTTTGTTTTATTAATTTTTACTTCACTTTTACTAGAGCAATTTTTGTTTAATTATTTGCGAAATAATCGTTCGTAGCAAATTGCTTGTTTTATAAACGAGTTGATCTGCAATCGTAACGATTGTTCGTACGGTTAATACCATTTTTACGATCAATAATAATGTCGGGTATAATTGCAGGTGGAATAGAGTTAAAAATGTTGTCACCTCTTTGAACTCTGCGACCTGTTTCTGTGAGAACATAGAGAAAACACTGGAGCCAGAGCGTTTAGCCTTTCGGCTACCGCGACTGCTCGCTCTTTCGGAGCGAGATTCAGGAGTCTGAGTCTTCGACTTGGCTGGTTCAGGAGCTGGGGTTGGTTCCTTTTCAGGTTCTGGAGGAGGGGCTGCCGCCTCTTCCTTCTTCTTGGGCTTCTTCTTCTTCTCCTTATCCGCCTGGAAGATAAACAAACAAAATTTAAATGCAGCTGACGTTTACCGAAGTTCGTTTTGTTTGGACGACGAAAAAGAAGGAAGGATTGAATTAAAAATTTCCAACGGTTGACTGAGGTCCGTATGAGCTGGAAATAATCTATCGAGAAATCGGAAACTAACCATTGTAAGGTGGGTTTCCAAACAAATGAAGAAAGAATTGAATTAAGTCGATGTGTTGACTTGGAACATTCGTCAATCAATGGTCGCAAAATCCCGAGATATATATTTTTTCTCGAGGCCACGGAAGTGGGAACCGAAGCGTTCACCGATGAAAACGAGAATAAGCCGGGCATCGTCGACTTATAGTTAGTGAGAGAGACCCTCGCGGAAATTGGTGAGGAGTATTTTCCGCAGATGATTCTAATAATAGATTAACAGGCTCGCGCGTTCTTGCCGCTTGCCCGAGTGTCGATGTATAAACCTATTTTGTACCAGCACGAGACGTATATAGACCGGAGATCCCCTTCGCACCCATTCGTCTCAACACCGCTCTCGAGTTACCCACATTACGTAATTTGCCTTCTCCTCCCCCACCCCCCTCTTTCTTTTCGGCTCGCGGATATTTTTATATTCCTTCATAATACGCCTATCGATTAACGCGATCGAAAATTATATCCTCTCCCGACTAACGCCTTCCCCATTCCCATCTCTCCATCGTGCCAACTTTATTAATTCTCGTATTTTTATCAATTTACGAGCAACTTTGGAAAATCATATTCTTCTATCAACGAACTCATTTTCATACGAAAATATATAGATTTTTTTTAGACCAGACTTTACGATAAATTATTGTGTGAAGCTATCTATTTTCTTCAATTTTCGGTTTTTGATCATTCAGCGTTTTGAAAAAACGCTCTTTTACGAAAAAAGGCATTTCAAATTGGTGAAAAATAGTTCCTCGAGTTGAATATAAACATTTTGATTTAGTATTTTTTGTACTATTTCATATTTTTGTATACAAATAAGAGTAGAGTGAATGTGTCATTTTCTGGTGCCTTGTTTTTTCTACCATTTCCCTGTGATTTGGTCCTCACTATTGCTGTTATATTCGCCTTTTACCATATTTGTTTGAAAAATTATTTACACCTTTTATCATTGCTTTTTGTCGGAGGGAACAAAAATCAAGAGGCTGATTTAGTAAACTGTATAGAAAATTCGATAGCAAGAGATGCCACTTCGTTATTCATGAAAATTAACAGAAAAAAGATCTTTTGTTTTTGGATATTTATATTGAGGCTAGAAAATTAATGTCGTCGAGAAAGTTTTCAATTGCAACTTTCAAATTTGATCATTTTGCGACGACGTTCTTCAAAAATTCTGAGTCTTTTTAAATTGATTTTTACCAGAAATGGCACATGCACCCCACGAATATTTTTTTCTTTCGAATTTCCCGAGAAAATCCTTGCATCATATTTTAGCTTGTGATAAAATCCCAGAACATCTGACGTTTCGTGGGGAACCGGGGCACTTTTTATTTCTTTCCACTCGGACGTCACAGTAGGCACTTGGTTGTTAACTTCGATGCGAGCACACGTTTTTGTATATTCGTAATAATCGCGATGTTTTCGTGGCATTTTCCCTCAATCGTTTTCACCACTTGACATTGTGTTTTTCTCTCGCGCAATCACGTTGGGAATATTGCGTTTTTGTTTAACGAGGAACACACGGACACGCGAAAGAATTCGTAAATGACTCGAAGGGAATAATCGAATGTGTGAACTTTTTTGATTTCGAAAATCTTTCCAATATTTTTCTCCGCGCACATCATAAAATTCTTCGTGATTGTTTTTTTTTTCCTTCCAACTTTTTCTTCTTCTTGAGCTTGGAAGAAAAATAACGATACTTACCATGGCTACGATTGGTTTGTAAGTGGATGGTACGAGATGGTTACGGGGAACCAACTGTCCAAGTCATAGAGGTGAACTTGTCTAAGTAACTTTCGGTGCTTCTTCCCCCACCACGTTTTATTTTCCCCCCCTCCATAGTTAAAAAGCAGGGGCTGCTTGGTTCCATCGTGCAGAGCACTGACGCGCCCATCTCTGACCATATTTAGTGCGAGCCACCTCAAAATAGCGCCCTTACTACCCGCTCGAATTCGACTAAAACGGTTTGCCGGGGACTCTCGCGTTTTCTTCTTTCTTCCCTGTCTTTTTCTCCCTCTCCTCTTTCTCTCTGTCTCTATCGTTTGCTCTCCATCTTCGAGATGACAGTATTTCACTCAATTTTTTCTATTACGTTTTTTAACTGATGCATTATTTTTCTACCATTTGCCAGCTTGATTTTTGTTTTGTTTTCTTCGAGTGCATCCTCATTGCGAAAGCGAGTTAACTCAATTTTTGGCTTGGACTTCAAGAATCGTGTTCTCCACAGGGGCGTGGAGCTATCACAATTTTTCTCCGGTTATTTAAAATTTATACGTTGAATTTTATACTAAGATGATCATTATTTCGATCAAAATATAATTTGATTATCGTAATGAATTTTTTTCCTTATTACTTTTCTGTTTCATTGTTTTATTCCTATTTCATGACCGATGAATCACTCGTTGTTTCTCTCTCCTGTAGAAATTTAATTTCATATTTTTTCATCTTTTGGTTTGTTCTGTTTCTTTTATTTTTTTTCGTCCATTTTGGGTTTTAGAGAACCTAAAACTCCGTTTAAATCTTGACCAGATTTTTTGAATATTCTTCCAACATCATTTGTTCATTTCATCAACATCGCTTCCCTTTTTCCCTCTCTCCTTGAAAACGTAAAAATATGAGTCAAGGGTGCCCATGCATGGGATTACGATCGGATAGAGTTGGCTACGCCTTTGCGAGGAGACTCCGGTTACGTGTGACGTCGCAACGACCCCGTCACACATCCAACACCGCTTTATAAACTCTTCCAACATCCCGAACGATAAAACACTGCCTCTTGACTCTTCAACCTATATCGAATGGCAACCGAATAGAGATAGAGAGAGAAAGACGAAACTAGGCGAGCAACGCGACTTGCACTATTTGCCAACTTGCAATACCCCCGGGGCGAACGAACCTCGGCTTCATTATTATTGGCCGGCATCAAAGTATCTGTCACAGAAATTTTAAACGTCTTCTCGTAGACTCTCACTTCCGGTAACCCATTTCCGGCTCAATTTCAAACTCTACACTGTCAAGAATACCGATTAAAATGGAGATTTCATTTTTTTTTCGTGATTTCTTCACTTGATCTTATTTTTAGTTGACTTCCTGAAAGTTTTGGCCGCTGTAAAATTATGGGCGCATCCAATGGACAGAATATTTTGATTAAATAATTTCTATCTCAATAATTAACGCTCTTGAATGAACAATAAGTTCTATTTTAACGTATTTTGTACGTAGTTTTTCGAATTGTCGATTAAAATTTCTTCAACTTGTTTTCTAAACCAGGCAATCGATACGAAAGAGAACGATTTTATTTATTTACGTTTCTTTGGACGAAACATCTTAGGAAAATTTTAACAATCCATATGTCAAGTTGTTTTTATTTGAAAAATAGTTTAGAAAGTCTTTATATTTAGCGATTACATATACGGCCTGGGTGTAGAATTCTATAGGATCGTCTTTGAAGGTCCGGAATGGTTGTACACCCCGGATTCCGTTTCGTAATACAGAAATGTCGAGATATGCACATGGTTTCCTAAAAATACATTTTTTTTTTCCGACGTTCATCCGAGCCGAGCCCAAACTCTGTTATTGGTGCGAGATATAGAACGCACAAGCAAAGCATCTTGTGTCTTAAAATTCATCGGTCGACGATACCTTTTTTATATTTTTATATGTAAAAATATAAATGTCATTTTTATTATAAAATTATCGCAATATTTCTTAAACGGCTTTTGACAAAATACGCGAACATTTTGCACAAGTGCTGAAACAATCGCTTCCATGGCTCGTTGGTCTCGTCATTTTTTTCTTCCTTTCGATCTTGTTACGCCTCGTCAGCAACGTCGCGGCTGGACCTTTTTTTTGCAAACGTCCCGGTGCCACAATATTGTTCGATATGCTTCTCGTTGTCATCCGAGTTTCAATCTTTGGTTTTCTGCTCCGAATAACGAGAAAAACAAAAACAATTGTTTCTATTAATTTATCATGACGAACAGTAATTTTGAAAAATAGCCGAATCAATTCTTCTTTACATCTCCGTAACGGGTGACAATAACTTTGAATCTGATTTTGAGCCCTCTGTCAGATGTGGAGGAAAGTTGATGGCATCAGAGGGCGAGCTAAAAAATCCGAATCCATTTTTTTCTTCTTTCAATGAAAAATTAACAAAAGTTTAGTTAAAATAATGTCATAATCAAGGCACGCACTTGTCTGTGTTGACGGATAGTGGCGTAACACTTCGCGACGGTTCTATGGCGTCACTAAAGATGTCAGGCGTGGCTGAACGAAAACCGGAAGTCGCGGAAGAGTATTCGGATTTCGTAGGTTTCGCTAATGGACCACGGTACAAAGGTGGCATGTTGGCACGTTGGTTCACCACTTTTTTCCACCACGTTTCACCCGGGCTCAACGTTATTTCCCTTCGAATATACAATAATTGATAACAACAAGAAATAATTGCTCACTTTTTCGTCATTGGTTTTTTTTTTTACTAAGAATTGCTATTTATTGTTCGTCGCCTCAGGAAAAAACATGTGCCTGGTGGTTGCTCAGGCTCCCAATCAAAATTCACTATATATTTATACGAAATAAATACTATCCAAGATGATAGAATATAAAACACGTATACAATGAAATAAAGATCTCTATGATCTTCTCGTCGATACGTTTTGCCATTCGTTATTCGTACGTCAATCTCCTTCTTTATGGGATGACTGCGCAGAAAATGAATCATTCCATTGTAAATAAGAAATATTCTTAATCAATTTTGTTGAAGAATGAAAAATAATTGAAAGAATGAATTTAACAGCCTTCAAATTAGTTGAACTTACCCTACTGGCTCGTTATAATTGTCCATCGATCTGAAAATGAAAATATCTCAATAAAAACGTCATTAGTTGACAAGTTCCTCGATTAAACTCACGTCTCGTTGCTTTTGGAAACACGCTGATTGTAGGCTAAATTCGCCAAGAAATCTGGCTCGATTACACGTTCCTTCTGGACGTACCGAAAAGTTCTGCTGTGTATTGATGTATGGAAGATTTAAAAAAAAAAATATTTTTCACGGGGTTTCTAGATTTTTTTTTTAAATCCAAGGCACTTACGTGCATTTGCGGCAAGCACATGTGGAGGATTTCGTTTTCGAACTTTGTTTACAATCATCCAGCCTCCGTTTTTTTCGTCTACGCAAACGTTTCGTTACAATTTCTCGTTGGCAGCGACTGGAATAATTGAGAAAATTTTGTGAAATATACGCTACAGATTGTTCGTTAAATAGTCGATAAAAATGTCTTCAGTGACTTTTTTTCTCTCGTGGATCGTCAATGCGCTGTTAATCGATTTGTCAATTTTTTCCTCACCTACTTAACTTTCTTTCGAAAAAAAAAAAAATTACTACAGACTATTCGCTTCAGAAATTTGTAATTTTGTAACTTTTCAAAACACTTAACCCACTCAGAGTAGAAGATTGTCGTGAATTGAAATTAAATTTTACGATTATAATATTGAAGAAAAAATTGATCGTATCACATCAGTTTTATTACACTGCTTTTCCCATAAAACCACTTATGTACTGCATCGTACTCCTCGTAAATTTTGGCACATAATCAAGATTCAGATAATCTCTGATATAATCCACGATCCTTTTTACTTGCACGACCATCCAAATCATATTGTTTTTAATACTACCACAGGAATTGACGGTTAATTTTCTTTCAGTTTAATCAAGGTTAAGGTTTCAAACTTCGAGACACAATGCAACGTAGATGACGGCGATGATCGTCACAAATTATTAGGTCAATTGTTTTTTTTTTTTATTGACCGAGTGCTTTCGAGATTAATTGAATTTTCATTTCTCTTTTTTAGAGTAAACAAAGCACATTTTTCTCTAGAACATTTTATGAATCAGTGCATATTCCCAAGGAATTAGAAAAAAGTATATTAACAGCTGTCGATTGCAATAGAACATCGATATTTAAAAAATATGTATTCTTAACCAAATGTCATCATAGACTGTTTTTTGATTCATGCAATTTATATGCTTTTTTTTTTAGTCTCGTTACCTTTAATATTTAACAAATAGTAGTTACTGTAAATCAAAACGTCAATCGACACAACGATTTAACGTCGTGTTATTTATTATTTCTCTTCTTTTCCTCCTATTGATTATCTTCATTCTTCCTGCTATTCTTACTACTGTTCGATCTTTTTTGAACATTTTATTATACAATTTTTATTCCAAGTTTTTCTGATGTGGAGACAACTTCAAGAACGTTTACAAGGTCTGGCCCATCGTGGCTTTCCCCACTCCAAAATAGATAGTCCCATCTTGTCACTCCCACCACAAACGGACTTATTTCTTGAGGTGGGACTGAAAAATAAGAAAGTATATGCTTCCTCAGCCGCCTTGAATCACCGTTGGAGAGAGTGCTCTCGAGTGCTCGAACAGTCTGCTTTAGTGAGTTCCACATTAAAACGTGGATTTCGTTGTAATATTATTATTCGTGGCCCTCCGATATTTTTTTTCTCATTCAATAATATCCAAGTAAGCAAATGAACTCATGCGACGAGAATGCAGTGGATTTTCCTTCTTCTTCTTTCCGGTGAGTTTACACGAAGGAATTTCGTCAATTTTTAATCTCGATAATTCAACATTCGAATGCTCCAGATTGAATGACAATTACGACGATAGTTGAATAAGTTTATTTTTCAAAAACTCCTTCATTTCTAATATCTCAACAATAAACATACCCTGCTGTTCTTTTTAGTTCCATTGTTAATAGTGGTGTCGGAAACTAGCCATTTTTTTGAAAAAATTCTGTAAAATTACATTTTTGGATCGCTCGGTATCGACACTTTTGAATTTTCATCAGATTCATATTTGAATTTTATTTTTCTGGCTATCAACTACAAGATTTATTTAATTAAGTTGCATTGTAGTAATTCTACTCATTGAAAGAGATTCTTGCCTTTATTTTGGTGCACATGACACGTTTACTTTGCCCAAAAATTAAATCGATAAAATACTACTCCATCGGGTTTGGATTTGGAAGGGAAAAAAAAATAAAAAATCAATCAACATTGCTCATAGTTTCATCGGGAAGAGCCCTGAGATTGGCGGCATACATATCTTCCGGTGGACTTCACGGTGAATTTCGGTTTGAGCCACGAAATGAGAATTCGGTAAAAATTCGTTTTGGCCTAGAAACAACTTTGCAATATCCGGATCAACAATGGCTATGGACGGTGACCAGATTTCCAGTGGATTATTCCAACGTCGAGAATCGATGCGACGATCGTCATCTCGGAGAAACGTACCAATTAATAATACTATTTATTTTTTCTTTTTTACGCAATCTACAAAAAATATGCAATAGTATTTCGTTAGTTTATATATTTGTTTAAATCCAAGTACAAGAAATGTCTAAATATTATTTTTTGACATTTAAGAATAATCGATCTAACGGAGCTCGTTGGTCCAATTGTGATGCCCGGGAATGAAACAAGCGTTGTTGAGGTTCCTGGGCTTACTCTCACCGGAGATAAAGGCTTATGGGGAAAAGGATTGTTATTGGTCGATCCTTATTCTTCCCGAAGAATTTGCGCTTCCATTACGGTAATGAATGAAAGAAAATTCATTCGAAAATATTGTCAATACATATTCAATCAGAATAACGATATAAATATGGAACTGACATTCAAACGATGATTGAATGTGAAAATATCGATGATTTGTAGGTTCTCGAGAAAAATGCAGAGAAAAATGCTGAAGCTCGATTTCACGGTCCTGTAGCCGGAAGCGTATGGTTTCGATGGTTGGGAGGTCATGCAGGAGACACAACAGCCGACACAGTAATGTACGTCGATCTTTATCACGTATCGAAGCAAAAAGTTCTACAAAGTGTCGATTTTACTGAACATAACTGGAAAATATACGTCACGGATATTTTTGACTCAGGAAAAGGTAAAAAGAAAAGAAAATTATCTTCATTCAATTCATTTTCTTTGCTAATATTTTTTATTAATTGTACACTAATTACATTGTTTGAAAAACTTTTTTTACAGCAAAATCTTTAAAAAAACATGTAACAAATAATTTCTGATTTTTAAAAACCACAAAAAAAAGGTTTTAAACAACATAAAATATTAAAATGACAATCAAATATTGAGTATAATTTAGCAACTAATTCGAGATAAATTTCTGTTTCTCTATAGCGAATATTTGTCGTTTAAAGAAAATTTGACGAGTAATTATTGGAAACTCCACTTAATATTTTATTTTCAGACAAAAACGATTGCAACATTTTGCAAACTGTATTCGATCCCGACGCCGCTGGTTCGGGAAATTCGATTGGCGACGTTGACTCGCGTCTCGGTAAAATCAAAGTAGCTGTGGATACGAATAAAAGCTTGAAAACATCGTACAGGGATTCTCTAATTTTGCTTCTACCAGCTGACCTTCTTGGCTCTCATCGTTCACTCTATCTTGTCATATTTCATCCCACACACACCGACTCGTTTCTCGCTTGTGCAAAAATCAAGCCAAGAAAAGCTTCGTTGGCAAAGTAAAAAAAAATGTTTATTTTTTCATTTTTTTTTTGCATTGAAAAAAAAGTTTATTTATTTATGAATTTGATTAGTTTTAGATTTGAAAATTTTTCAACTAACAAATCGTTTTTAATCAAAAAATGTATAGAACTCTTATAAGTTCTCGTGGAATCAAGGGTGAAGTGACTCTTTCACAAGAAACTCAATACGATCCAACGTGGGTAAACGTTACCCTGAACACCATCAATGATCTTGAAACTCGACTTCGATACGCTACGAAAATCGCAGCTTACAGGATTCACGAATTGCCACGTGATCCATTTCATTTTATTCATCAAAACAGCAATGAAGATGCTTGTCTGACGACTAGAGAAATGTACAATCCTTCCAACATCGACCTCAAAACAATTCCACCTCCTGGTGAGACTTAAAATTCTTATAAATGTTTAGAAATCTATCAGTGATCGAAACTCTGCAGATATAGTTACACGGTTTTATAGATTTCATTGCTTTCGTTGTAATTTGATTTTTGGAATTTAGGATTGGGCACCCAGGATCAATATGCCATTGGAGATATTTCGGGAAAGCTCCAGGGTCGAAAATCACGATCGTATCACATTGATATTCTTCCCGGAAGCGCACAACTCGCGGGAATTTATTGGGATTTGTATCTACCGTTGTCAGGCATAAACAGCATTGTTCATCGTTCTCTCGTACTTCACAAGTATGCCAAAAAACATTGAATTAATTAATTTAAACCCACATTGCTCACGAAGCTCAAGGCACAATTAAAAAATAAGTAAAGTTTAAAAAAATATGTAACAAAATGTATTACAAAACGCTGTTTAGCGACGAAAATTACATTTTATTTTATCTAATGGTTTGTGAATAAGATATGAATTTTACGAAAAAATTCAGCAATTTCAGACAAAAACCGTAGAAACGGTTACTCGAATATAATTTTATTATGTACTTAATGATATTTTAGATTCAATGAAACAGACAACAAAGGTATAATTCCTTGGGTGTGTGGAACATTATTGCACCAATTGCCACAAAATGCCGGTCAGATGCCAATGATAACAGCTCAGGTGATATATCGATATCCCATTGTGGGTAGAATTCTCTTTCGGCAGCCACAAAACGAGCCAGAAGCAGACACAACGATTATAATTGAAAATCTCGTTCACGCCGATGGCAGCGCTTTAAATAATTCTGCGGAGCACAGGTGAATTGTCGCGGTTTTCACGATTCGAAAAATCAAGCAAATTTTATGTTTATTACGTAGAGAAGCGAAAAAAATCAATGTTCTAGTTAATTTCTGACGTTAAATGGTCCCCTCGTTTCTCGCTCAGATGGATGATCCATGAACATCCCCCTGGGATCGATTTTTACAATTGGACCGCAAGATGCCTTAGCACCGGCAGTCCCTACAACCCCTACAAGGTGTGAAACGTATTTTCCATATTGGAAAATTTCAAAGTTTTATTCACGATTTCAATTGTATCGCCCGAGTGAATTTTAGTTCTTTTTTTTTTAATTCATTTTTCAATGAAATAACATTTTATTCATTAAATTGAATTCTACAATTCACACTCCGTTCTCACTCATAATTTGATCGCTTTTTCTTGTTTCATCCCTTAATATTCTTGTGTCTTTGGAGCTCTGATTCAAATTTTGATTAACTTTTATCTTTCATCTGTATTTTCACATTCCCTCTCTTTAATGTTAAAGGATTTCTCCTTCGTCTTTTTTTCCAGGTCGAATGGGATCCAGCACATCCGGAACGTTGCGCAGCCAATCAAGTCACTCTTTGCCGCGTTGGTGATTTAACGAGACATGGAACTTTGTCGATCGCTGGACGAAAACGCGATGGTTCTCGTATCACTCGTCGATTGTTCACTGATCGATCCTTACCTCTCTCTGGCCCACACAGCATCCTAGGAAAAAGTTTGGTCTTGTACGACGATCATGGACCAGTTGCCAGAGGAGAAAGACTCGCATGTTCCATGTAATTTTTTTGCCTCCATCTCATCCGTGTGTCTATGCAATTTTATAATGTGGTCGTTTGATTTTTGTTTTTTTTTTTTCAATCATTATTTCACGATAATTTACAAATTACTGACCGACTAATTCATTTCAATGTGTAGGAGAATTGTTACGATGATTGAATAACTATTATTTTCAGAGTGAGCCGAGTTTACAGAAGAAAAGCAGTAGTAAAGGATTGGTTCAGTAATAGCGACGATCCTGTGCTTAGAGGAAAATTTGAATTTATTCAACAGACTGAATATGACGTTACCGATATGGAAGCAATGCTGGAAGGTTTGGATGGAATAACCAGTGCTTATCACGTGCACATGGTAAACACTTGTAACATAACGTATTTTAGCAAAAATATTTAGCAGTAGCTAAGCAATTTTTGTCAACTGTCTAGCAATCTTTTGATTGGTTTTTTTTTTTTTTTTTTTGTAGTTTTTATGACTTTCTCATTTTTTAGACACCGATAGAAATGGATCTGGAATTTCCTTGCGAAGCGACCACGCTTTATAATCGCTACAATCCCCAAAACGTGAGCATCAACAATTCGCCACATCCTGGTGAAGGAACGTTCGATCAATACGCTATGGGAGATTTGAGCGGTAAATTTGGCACTCTGGACAATCGAAAACGATATGCAATTACTCAGAATGACACTACGTTACCTCTCTTTGGACCAAGGAACATTTTAGGACGAAGTATCGTTATTCATAAAAAGCACAAAAACGTGAGGTACTCTTACAAATTAAATGATACATTATCGATACAACATCGTACAAATTATTATTAATCAACAGAAAACATGAAAAGGTTATTCTTCTTGAAAAAAAAAAAAAAAAAAAAAAAAACAGAAATTCAAAAATTCGTTCTCTCAAATACGAGAAATAATTCTCAAAAATATAATTAATGTTCAGATGGGCCTGTTCGACAATTGAGCGAGGCTATGCTCCTTCAGAGGCCCGAGAACTTCGAGCTATTGCTTCGTTCCATCATCCAAATGGTTTTGCATACGGATATATAAAAATGGTACAGTTACGAAAAATAATATAATATTCAAGGCATGAGGACTTAACGAAATTCGGTCGTGCATACCTGACGTTTCTATTTCAGACTCAACTAATATACAAGGACAACAGTCAGAGCGAAACTGTGATAGAAGTAAAGCTACGTCATCCGGGAAATCACGATCGAAACACTGTATGTATTCATATTTATCTGTAGCTTAATCTTTGGCAACGGTTCAAGAATTTGTTAAACGCCATTTGAGAGTTAAATATCTGTGTATTGACGACTCTTTCTTAGACGAAAAATCACAACTGGGCTATATATGTCAATCCTGTTGGTGTTGACGCGACTGTTAAGGTGAAAGATACCCGATGCGTTGCCGGTGGATATCTCTGGAATCCTTATTATACCCAACTCGCGGATCCCTTAAACGTGAGCCAAACATTTCATTTATTTTCTCTTGTTTTTCTTGGTACAATATTATATTTCAACATTTGTAAAATCAGTTAAAAATATGATTCGAATGATACGTTGGTAATTAAAATTTGAGACATTAAAACTTTATAAAGTTGGATTTGTTTTTACGAAAAATGGATTATCAATTTTTCTAAATCCTTTTTGTTACCGATTTTCTACGAAAATATTTTCAGAAATTTGTTGCGGTTGCGTCTTGCAAGCAACATTCATGGATTTTTTTCCTTCTTTTCTTTGAACAACGAAGTGAAAAATGTGACTGACGAAATTTGACAATTTTTTTTAAATCGAGTTTTATTTGCTTTGTGTTTATTTTTTTAAATTTTTATAGCAAGACCTTTATAGGCAAGAATGTGGTCCTGACTTGCCGCTACGTTGTTACGTGGGCGATCTTTCGGCTCGATTAGGACCAATCGATATTGGACTCCAACGAAGAGTTTTCGTAGACTCGAATTTTCCACTCGAGGGCAAAGTTACGGCTCTTGGTAAATCTATCGTTATTATGGATCAAAATTTTGGCCAACAGAGATTCGCGTGTGCGAACATCGAGCCGGATTATGATATCGTGAAATACGCGAATATTCAACGCCCGCCAAAATTCGTAACGTTGGTCAAACTGCATTAAACCATTTCACTCAGAAATTTCATTTTTTCTTGCAACTAAATATTTCTCAATTTACCCCTAAATTTTGACTTTCAGAGCACAATTTCTCGAAGATGTACAGGGAGTTATGGGAATTCCCGAATGGATGTTATCCATCGATAGTCGAAAAACCAAAACTCTTCATAATGGTGGATGTATACAATTTCTACTGCATTTCAGAGGTAAAATACCTTCTTGTTGAATTTATCAATTTCATCGGAATTCGAATGAATCAATTTTTTTTTTTTTTAATGCTAAATGTGTCATATTTTATCACGAACTTGATCACGAATTGATAAAGAACCTAAATTAACAACAAATGTGTCAACGGCAGTTTCTGTCAATCCCAAAAAATCTCGTTGTACTTGTACTCATACTACTGTATGAAGATACAGTAGATTGAAGCAGTTTGAAACAGTTTTTTCCAAAACTACAATTAAGAGTAATTTTGAAAAAAAGAAAAAACGAAATGAACAATGATTATCTTACAGGTCCGATTGCCAATAGATTGGAACAAGATTTTAGTAAATTAATGTCGACGGGTCGTCTGAATGCACCGAGTTTAAGTATTCCCGGATACGTTAACAGTAAACGAAAGACGAAATTGGGATACAGGCAGTGTGGAACACGGGATCCAAATGACAAAAGTATATAAGACTATTTCCGTGCTGGCCAAGAAATTGAGGCACGCACAACGGAGGAAGTATCGGGCTTGAACAATAAGACGACTCACGTTGTGTCTTTCTATTTTTAGGTCTGAAACGTAGCTTCTGGAGTTCTAGAGCCGGATCATATTCCCCCGTATTCACCATCGTCCTCTTCTCGTCTTCAATCTCTTTACTTGTATTCAATAATTAACATCTGATATACGAAAAAATTATGTTTGTGCCTGATAACGTCACAGAATGACGTATAAACAATTATTTTAAAAGTCATCGAAACGATCGAATTCATACCGGTGAGTATTAGACATTTTATCCTCTGAGGTCCGAATAATTGCTGTTTTTAAAACCTCCATTAAATTACCAATTTCTAAGTTCCCTTGCAAAATAAAAAATTATAAAATTCGCATACTTTCCGCGTGATTTCGTCTTTCCCCCAAAGTTACCTACTCACGTATTTTTTAAACGCGTTTTTATTTTATTTTCAGCATATTCATCGTTGGTCGGAATATCTAGCATTCTTATTATACGTTCGATAAAAATAAGTTCATAAAAAAAAAGCTTTATGATTAGAAAACATAATTTTGGGTATGTATGAATATAAAAGTAAATTAAATACCAAGAAGAATGGTGAATATTTGAAAAATAAAAATGAAAGACGATTTAATCAATATAATTATACTTTATTCAAATAACAATGTTATAAGAGTCTTATGTTCATATGTTTTCGTATTTCCTATACTCTGTATATCTTTTCATATCTTTGCAATAATAGCCGTCGAGATCTGTCGCACTATTTCTTCAACCCAACTAATGAAATTTTCTTGCAGTCTTGTAGAAAATTGGACGATCTTCAAATTCAATCAAATTTTCAACTCTTGATTTAGCATTATTACTGTCTTCTTATTCTCCGATTTATCTACACTTTTACACAACGTGTTTTTTTTGTTTTCTTTCGTAGTGTCCGCAAATTTATCATGTACTGCGGATACTTGATTTTTTCAGCGGGTTAATACAGCCGTTGGAAAATAAATGTTCTGTCATGCTTGAAATTCGTTGTTGGAACGAAATTTCCAAGTGACAAATCTTGCCTTCTTTTCTCAAATCGTGCATGAACCAAACGCGTAAAAGAGAGAGAAGGGCATAATTGATGACATGAAAATTCATCTCACTTAATTGGAAGCCGTAGCAGTTGCATTCGCAGTTGGAGTGCTACTCGTCGATGTCGTTGTCGAAGCGCTTGTATTCGACGTCGTTGTCGCAGCCGTTTCGTCTGTCACTATTCTTCGATTCTTTTTTATCCTTTTCCATTCACCGTTCGTATAATTCATCTGGAAATGCGTCTCCACCAACATCGAAACCGTTGTACCGTCTGGTTGAACTACATCTTCGATATTTTCAGATAACATCACAGTTACGATGTTGCCCAATTTTGGACATGGATTATCTGAAAAAAATTTCATCATAAATGAATAGATTGATAAAGCACTCAAGGTACACAAATTATGCTTCGTTTTCAGCGATTCCGGCTTGTCCAAAAGTCTTTCGTTATACGATTATTTTATTTTTGGCCAGTAGAGATATTTTCGGGAACTCTCAATGATTCAATGATATATATATCTTTATATCGTTAATAAGGAGTTATAATAAATAAACCCACCTCGTGAACCAGCCATAAATCCAAGGATGAGGGCTTTCTCCGGCCTCGTAACTTTGTTCGCTGTCTTGAACATCTCTTGCGCTTCGAGCATTTGTTCTCGCTGTAACGATTGTAAATGTCCATCAATTCATAAAATATCGAGTCCATAAAATGGAACAATTCTGAACATAACATATTTCTGAAGTATTAATCATCGCTTTGTTTTATAAATTTCAACTCAATTTTTTTCTTAATTCTGTAACTTTTCTCAACAAAATATTCTTTTTCTCGAAAATACGTCGTAAAAAGATAAGCCAATAGTACAAACTGAATGAAACTATGAGCGAAACTGCAGGAATAGTTACACACCGTGAGAGAGAGTCCTCTCCGGGTATTTGCAGCTGCATTCGGCGGCTGAGCTGTCGGTTGTATACGAATTTGTGTAACCGTTTGTGCTGGTCGCACAGTTTGAACGCCAACTGGTGTACTTTCAGCAGGAGTTGTCGCAGCAGGAGTCGCCAATGGCAATGCCGTACTTGGTGTTGTTGGTGTAGTCGGCGTTGTAGCTATAAATTTTTTTTTTTAATTATTTTACGCTGTCGTTAAACAGGAGGGCGTTTAACGAAGGACAAAAGAACTGAATCTCGTACAAAAATGACTTCGATACTCTACGAAATAGTAACAAATTATTAGTAACAGAAAAATGTGGAAGGGTCAAAAATCATTTATCGAGTTTCTTAACTAATAAAATTGATAAATTAAAAAAAAAAACAATCGATTGTTTGAATCAGCAACCTTTTTGACGGTTGACTTTCTTGAAAATTGACGTCATTTTAATTAACTTACGCGTCTGTGGTGTAACAACAGAAGGAACAGGCGTCGTTGTACTCGCGGGTGCATAAGTCGCCGCAGTTGGACCGGTTGTGGTAGTCGTAACTGGAGGATTTATTGGTGCAAGACCCTGGGCGTATTCCGGCGTTGTGGGAACCTCCGCTGCGGCCGGTGTGGCCGTGGCAGCCGCAGCAGCTGCGGCTTGAGCTTCTGCAACCTTCTTCTGCTGCTCCTCCAATTCCATCATGCGTTTTCGCTTTTTAGCTTGCGCATAACCGAGCGGCTGTTCGTTTATGTCCAAAAGTTTTATACCACCGTCTTTTCTTATTCTACTACTAATAGGAGTCCTCGTAGCCAAAGAGGAAGGCGTGAGCGCCGGTGATCGGAAGCCACTCGTCGGAACTCTGCTCGGAATTCCTTTCAAAGGCGCTGAAAAAACATTTGATTAAATACTGGACAAAAATTCGACTTCACTATTGAATGCAACCTGTTTTTTATGCGATTTTACATAAATCATTCGTGCAGTTGCAAGAACTATTCAATTTTTTCTGATAGTCATTATATTGTTACGATTATGTGTTTCTTTCTCTGCTCATTTATTTTCTGTTGTCAAGGAGATGTCTGTCCTCTTTTTCGTCTTAGATCGTAGTCATTTGTGAATCGATCTTTTTTTTCGAGATTGTGCCTACTTCCATGGCATAATCGTAACAATATCATACGAGACTGTGTTGAAATCTACTTTTTGTAAAGCTGTTCTAGCGAACCGGGTTTGACAATACAGGTAGAAGAACAAGCATTTAATCTTTGAGAATTCATGAATGATTCAAAAACATCCATTGACTACATTTTGGTGTAATTTAATCCCAGAAACTTAAGGCAAAATGCCTGAGAGTTGTTGAATTGACAATCAGGAAAAATATAGTCTGGTTTGCAAATTTGCTGACTTTTTTTTATTCGACTTAGGACTAGCGTAAGAAAAAAGTCGTGTCTTACTGGTGTCGGTCATTTTTCTGGGCATTCCTCTGCTCCTGACCGGAACGGTGGGAGTTGTATTTTTCTTCAAATTGCTTGCAGCATCGATGCTTTTCTGCAACAATTCAGCTCTGAGAGCGGCACTTTTGGGTTTTCTTTTAAGGGTGAAATGTTTTGTTGGTGCGGGCTGTTGTCCAACCACAGAGGTGAGTGCCGTTTTGTTGAGGTAATGACATTCCAGGGGAAGCATAGCCGGATCATTTTGCTTCTTCAAAAGCTTTCTCAGATCGTTTACCAAGTCTCCAAATATTGGTCTGTGCTCGTCCAAATCTGTAATATCAGTGTTCAGGGATCCAGTTGATGGAAAAGTCTTCATCGCTTCGGATAACATGGAGACCCACAATTCGCTATCCAGCGACGCCACCTCGATGATTTCGTCCAATTCCGCGCGCCACTTGAAATTTTTTCATTAATTTAGTTAAATTGTATCAAAATATCAAAATTTGATAGATGTTGAGAATATTTTATTAACAGATTTTTGAATTTTTGTATTACTTAAAAATGAAAAAAAAAAAAAAAAAAAAAAGAAAAAGTTCAAGTTCATGCTCAAGTATTGCCGTAGTGTGGTGGTAATTTTTTGGTCAAATACCATGATTCAACAGCAATTTCATAAAAATTACTTTTTTTTTACAAGTTTTGCTTTTAAAAAGTTGATTTTCATCATTTTCTCAGTTTTGTCTAATAGAACATTTGCAGCTGTACGGAATTTTGAATTCGTACAAAATGATGTAGATTCATATACATGTATACATAATTCATGATGTGATGGAGCACCATTCTAAAAACATAAACTAATCACATACCAATTCAAATGAGGTTATATTTATATGTACATATCTTCTTTTTAGTAGCTCGACGTTGGAATAAACGGAACTTGTTTGACAAAAAAAACACGAAAAATGGTTGGATTCCGAAATTGTGATGTCGTCCAAATAAACAGTATTAAAATAAGCGGTTTAACCATTTTTGACGAAAAACTCGTTCAGAAAACATTGATTCGGGTAAGTGTACACACGTAGGTGGCGTTATCCACGAGAATATGGAAAATTGATGTTATTATGAAGTTAATTGAAGAGTAAACATAATACGTTATTCACTATTGTTGGCTTCTATCGATGAAAGAAATAGAAATGTTAATTAGATCGCCAAAACTTTCGATAAAGTATAAATGTGTAATTAATTGAAGGAACGGGAGAAAACGCTTGCTTACCTCCTCGACATTCCGCCTCGGTATGTGAAAGAATGATAGTAATAATTTGAGCTTGACTTGAGTCTGAAGATCGGGAAAACAATCCTTGATGTTCCGTAATACTTCAGCATTCAGTTGAGAACAAATTGAACTTCCTGTCCAGCTGTCGTTCGATGTTCCTAACTTGTTATGAAGCCACAACGACGTATCACTGTCCCTCACATTCGCCATATTGGAGTCGTGTGATTCTAGCAACCGCCGTAGCTTACCGATGCGCGCCACATTTTTCTCCCGCCATATTAATCCGATCGCCAATCAATGCCATGCATCATTATTTGTCATTACTATTGGGCAAGCTGAATGGTGATTTTGCATAAACGGAGGAGAAACCTTATTGGTCAACAGACAATGTCTACTAAGGCATCCGAAGAAATGTACCAGCGAATGTTAAAAACTTTTTTTTTCGTTCAACTTATCTATGAATGGCTATGGATGTTCAGAATAATGAACAAAGCACGTTGACAATTTTTTGGATGAAAGAAATTCGTATAACAGCTTGGAAAAATTCAGGCTGGTAAAAATCCTCAAGTTTTCGACTAAATAGCGGTGACCCCAACAAAAAAGAATTGCTACTAGAATACTGCATCATGGGGAATTTTCAACCTCTCCTTATAGTATTCTGAACCTAGGTTTTGTATAAAGGAAGGAGTTATTTTCAAACCTACAAGTATGGAATGGAGAATTCATATTGTTAATAAAATTTGCAACTGGTTTATTGTGGAGTAACCGTCATTTGACCGCCTATTACAGATTTCATGGTCAAGCTGTACAAATCTGCTCCCTATGGTCTGATCCAAAAATAGTGTTTTTTTTCGTCGATAAAAACGTGTTCTATTATTATCCTGAAGTGTGCGTCCTGCGATGAGGACTCGGAGAGTGTTATAGAGCGCGTGAAGCGGCTCATTTCGCGAGAGTAAACATTGAATCTTTTTGTGTACAAACAATAGATCTTCGACGTGAATAAATAACAAATCATATACAGAATGGCTTCTGTACAAGACCGTAAGTGAATTATTTCAAACGTTGGAAAGTTGAGAGTTTTTTTTGTCGTGAATATAAACATGAAACCGGGCCTTTGAGGTTAGAATGAAAGCATCATTCAAAAAACGTTCTCACAATTGGTGTTTATTACTTGATATTTCATTCGAATATCAATGATTTCGATCATTACACCGGGTGACTTGAATTTGAAATTTTTTAAACTCTATTTTCGATTAAATAAACACAAAAGTTTTGATTCACATGTTATATTAAGTGACAGGAAACAAAGCGTTTTTTTCTGATCATCGTCTGTTGTGATTCACCAAAATTCCCGGTTCATTCAAGTTTCGTTAGTCCCGAAATTTTTTCAGTGAACCACAAAAGTGTATACTAGAAAATTTGATATTTTACTCCATTTTTTTTTCTTTTTCGAACTCTCAATTTTCAAAGCTGCTTGATTACAGTGTTAAGAAAATGACCAACAACGATTAATAAAAGGCATTGAATCCTTTTATTCGTTGGACTAAACTATTCCATGACTTATTGTTTTTTTAATAACTTTTAGGAAACAAATTAAAACGAGTTTCATACGATACATGGAGTACGAGAGAGCAATTGTGTTTAGCCACGAGCGTCCTAAAATCGGGTGATCAGAATTGGATGGGTGTGTCCAGATCATTGAAGCCATTTGCGGAAAAAGAGGCGCTCAGGCCGCCCGATTGGTTTTCACAAAAATCGTGTGCAATACAGTACGCGATCTTGATAGAAAATGCTGATGCGCCAAAACGTAAGAAGCGGGAGAGTGGTGAAACAACAGGAGAGTCCATAGTGAGAAGATTGACTCACGAAAGGATAGCAGAGTTGGGACAAATATTGGCTTTTCAAAGAGACGAGTATCAACAATTGAAAGCCGAAGTAAATTTATTGAGATCAGGAACGATAACGGATGAAAAGTTGCAAAAAATGTGGTTGTCAATAGAGCAGGAAGAGCGAGAACAGGAGCAAAAATGTCGTGCGCACGCTGCTTGGCTGGCAAAACGCCAACAAAAGCAAGAGGTACAATCTTCAATGCAGACAGTGACGATTGCCTCACCGAGGAAGAGTTTGGAAGCTACGAGTGAGGTGCAGGAGACTGGCGAGTCGACGAACGATGAGGAAGAGAAGAAAAATCGTGGTGGTCGATCACCGCTTCTGACAAGTCTCCTCAAATCACCTAGTCCTACCACCCAAATGCAGAATCCAACTTCCTCCGCTCAAGTCAATTCACCCACCATTGCGAGTCTTCTCGGATCCAGCCCAAAAGTTCCTAGCACTCAAATATCCACCAGTATCCCATCACAATTGCATCAACTCGTCTCTAGCACTCTAACAAATACAGTCAACGAAAGACCTTCCGTTGGAGCACCGACTTTATCAATGCTTCTTGAATTACCGGCGAATTTGCAAAGAGCTTCACTCGCGAGCCTGCAACAAGCGGCCTCGAATGTACAGCAACAAATTGCAACACCAGAAATTCATATTCAGAGCCATCCGATGAAACACACGATCCCACAAAACGAGACGGGGAATATGAAAACCTCAACAACCCAAGCGAGCATTCCTGTTACCGAGAATATGGTACAAATTATTGATCAAGTTGACGACGTCATTCGGAAAGACATTATGGCTGATGTGATAAACAAGGACGAGATAAACGAGATCATCGGCGATCTTGAAGAACTCATAAAAGAAGAAATAACAGCTGGTCCCCAAACTACACCGTTAAAAATCGTTCCCACGATTCCGGTTGTCGTGGAACAAATGAATGTTCCACAGCCAGAAAAAATCGTTCAGGAACGTCCTGCACCTCGAGACGTTGACGAGCCTGTTTCGTTGTCTAATTCGCCTCAGAGTGAAATGGCTATCGAAGAGATCGATCAGAGCACGTCCAGCATTGCCGAAATCATTGGCACTGTAGCCATTGAACCTGTCGAACCGAAAGTCGCTGTTGTCCCGGTCGTTGCTGTTGAACCCCCCAAAATTGAAGCGCAAAAAAAAGAGGAAGTTGAAGAAGTTCGGCAAGAAACTAATACGGAGGAAGAAACAGAGCGAGAGACTGAAATCGAAAAGAAATCTATGGGGGAGCCAGAGATTTCTGCTGAAACGGAAAAACAAGATAATGTTGAGGAATCTGACCGAACGGCTGAAAAACCTATAGAGAAAATAGAACCTGTAGAAAAGGAGAAAACGGTGATGGAGGTAGAAGAAAAATGTGAAGACCTAATTTCGAAAGTTGAATCCAAAAGCCCAGAACCAATCGTCGAGACTCCGCAGGAAAAAATCTTCGAAAAAGAAAGCGATGAAACTGTGGCAACTGAAAAAAGTGAAACAATCACAGTGGAAAAAGAAGCACACGAAAAACCTGTAGACCAAAAAAAGTCAGAAGAAGAAGAAACGGTGGCAAAAAACGATGCGGAAATCGATCAAATTGAATTGAACCTCGCGAAAATTACGGGCGACCAGAACGAGATGGGATCGGCGGAAGTTGTGAGCGTTTGTTCGGAGGTGACGACCGACGTTCCGAGCATCGAAGACAATGACAAATCCCAGGACATCAGCACAATACTCGAGGACGATGAGAGTTCGCAAAGTAATTCAAGTAAAAAGAAAGACACTGACGAGCAATCATCGTTGATGGAAAATTTGGTCGATAATTCCGATTCTCAAGAATCTTTCAAGGATGAACCTGTGACGAAAGAAGCTACAACGAAAGAAACGACAAATGACAGTTCGACTGACGTGGAAAGTCCACGGCCGGAAGTCGTTGCAGAGAAAAATGATAAGGAAAAAGGCAAAGTGGAGGTCGTGGGAGATTCCGATGATGCCACGAACTTGGAAATACCACTGGAGGTTGAGAAAAAGGAACAAATAGAGGAAGCCATAGGTACTCCGGAAGTAGAAGTGGACACGAGCGAGAAAGAAAAGCTTGAAATCGAAGTGAAAGTTGAGAAGGAAGAAATGGAAGAAGTCGTAGAAAAAACAGAAAAGGAGGACAAGGAGGAGAATGAAGCTGAAGAAAAAGTCGAGGTGAAAGGAGAAACAATAGAGAAAGAGGAGAGCGAAGTTGAAGAATCCTCGAAAGCAGAAATGCAAGAAATCGAAGAGAAAAAATGTGTAAGTCCGGCTCTGACTGAAGAAAAGCCTGAAATCAAAGACGAATCGGACACCGACAGTTCAATCAAACAACTGGATGAATCGAAAAAGGAAGAAATTGAAATGAAAGAAGAAAAAGAAGACGAGGATAAAACATTGGACATTGAGATAAAAAAAGAAACTGTAGAATCAGCCGGTAGCATTTGCGACGACATCGGCGACCTTGACGAGGAGGAATCTTCTCTTAGTAAATTGAGTGGTGGCCGAGCCATGAAAACCTACTCCAAAAAACAAACGATCGCTGTTGACAGCGAGCCCGAGAACGAAAGTAGCGGCGAAAATGCCGATTATCGAGCTTGGAAAAAAGCTGTTATGCTTGTTTACAACAGATTGGCTACCCACAAATACGCCTCCGTATTTCTTCGTCCAATTACTGAGGATCAAGCTCCTGGTTATCATTCTGTTATATTCCGACCAATGGATCTTTCCACTATTAAAAAAAATATCGACAACGGTACGATAAGATCGACCATGCATTTCCAACGGGACGTTATGCTCATGTTTCAAAATGCTATCATGTACAACAAACAAGATACTTTTGTTTACAAAATGGCTGTATCCATGCAAGAAGAATGCCTGCAACATATGCAGGTACGATAAAAACATTCAAATATTTTGTTCGACAAATCGGAATTAATATTTTTCAATTCCATCGTTGAATATTCAAATGCAACAGTCAATCATATCTCGCTCTCGTCGACGATTGTTTTTCGTTCACAATTAATCGAATCGATAGAAAAAAAAGCTCTTTCTAAAACAATTTTGTCAAGTATTTATAGTTTATTATTATTTATAAGAAATGCTCATAACGAAATGTAAAAAAAATGTTAAATTTTGATTTTCCTTACAGTGCTATTGATTCGGTCATAAAATTGTATACCCTTGTTAATTATTGTTGAGAAATGTATACGTAAATAATCTGTGATCGGAACTTAGAAATCCTTATGTTTATCTATATATTATTGCCTTAGAACGCGGTAAAAAAAAAGTTCTACAGTCATGGTCTTGAAATTTGCAATATTAAAGCGCAAAAAAATCTTCCATTATTTGCTACAACTAATAACTTTAGAAAAGGCGACCCGATTTTTCATTGGCGTCTAACCATCCTGAAATAACACAATAATAATAATTGTTGCAGATTCTAGTTCAAGTTACAGGCGAAGGCCAATTACGAAGAGAAACGCGAACTGCTGCAAGTAGTAGCAGCGAAACAAGCGATTCAAGTGTGAAGAGAAAGAGAAGTCACATAACACCGAGTCCTCACGATACAGAGAGTCCGCGTGGAAAAAAGCGTAGAAAATCGGAGAACGATTAAGCTCTGGTTTATTTCGGATAAAAAAACCGATCGAAAACGATTTACATAAGTGAGGCCTCTTTGAACTACGATTGATAAGTGTTCAAAAATAGTTTAACAAAAAAATGATCGTCACGCGTATGTGGCAGAATTGTAGTAAAGAAAAACGATACAATATCAGGAAATACACTCGTTCGATTGTCTTTTATCAATTGTAAAAAAAAAAAAAAAAAAACGAGCAATATTCTAGTGTTTCTTGAAAATGTCATCAAATTAATCGAAAAAATGCCGTCAAGTTGTACATAAATTTACCAGTTTATAAACTTCAACCTAAGTACGAATTAAGAAACTCGCAAAAAAATTAATTTGTATAAAAGAATAGGTAATAAAAAAATATAATTAATTAAAAATAATAATAAAAAAAAATCGAAAAATGGGTTATTACGCTCGTGGCGATTCGAGAAAAATGATTTGCAGCTCCGACGAGGAAGAAGGTTACTCAGCAACTTCCCAACACTCGTCACGAACGAATTCTAATATGTCTCAAATGAATCAGCGGGACAAACGAAATCTCATACTCGGAACTTTCGGTGAAGCTGTAAGTGAAAGATCGACAGTAGATCTATTGAAAAAAAAAAAAAAAAAAAAAAACGAACAACTTTTATATCTCGTCACGAAAAGCCCCCGCTTCCCCTGCCACCTGTTTCGGATGATACCGATCGTCAATTTTGGGCTGAAGATGAACTCAGCAGCTGTGACTCCAGACATCGTCTTGTAATTGCAAGACGCAGGAGAAGACACAGCGTGGCTTTTAGAAATCGGGCTGCTGTACATCGAAGTCAGTCTGGATTCGTTCAATCTTCGAGCTCCAGCACCGAAACTGCACGTTTTAACGTTCCACCTGCGGGTATCCTTAATGATATTAATTACTCTTCATTTTCAGAAAAAATATATAATATTCGTTGCGAGAATTGATTCGAAATAATTCAAAACATTACTGAAAAATTTTTTTCAAAACATTTTCCAACAAGGTGTTGGAATTGAAGTGAATTGAAGTGAACGTTTTTTACAATACTTGTGAATGTTCTTTGAAATTCATCCACTCGACTTGGGTGTGTCCAGTTGTCAACACTTTTCGGAAGAACAAAAGATTCTAGTTGTAATGATGTATATTTCTTGGTATTTTAGTACGAAGAAGACAAAGGCATCGAAATTGTCCAGGAACATCAAGAGTTCAGAGACCGAGAGTCACAAGTAGCGGTGTCCAAACAAAATTAAATCCAAAAACGGTTTCACGTTTGGTAGTAGCAGGAAATAATTTAGTATCGGATTGCGCGATCGTTCAGCCTAGTGTGCGTAATCAAAGATTCAATTTAACGTTCTTATCAAGTCGAAAGAATGGCGAAAGTAGTGGTGCAACACAAACGCCCGAGAATATCGTGCCAGCACGAATTGCACCGAAACCCGAGACTGGCAACGTTAGAAAAAGTCGCGTAGGAAAAATTCGCCCAACAACTAAGTCGAGACGAAATTGAATAATCCAATATACAAATATTTCGGCAAATGTGTAATTATCTTCGCACTCTACTTTGACTAGAGCTTATTGTTATTTTATGAATAGTTCTAACGAAATTACGTTAACGTTAGAAATAATAATTAAAAAAAAAAAAACGCGTAAATGTAATATTATGAGCTTTTCACAAAAATACAGTAATTACGGTAGTTTCGGTCTTAATTAATTTGTCGTAGTTTTGTATTGTATCTGTTGATCGGGTGACGCACGGTTCCTGTGATGAAAATATAAAAAACATACGCCGGGAGGTCTATCGAAATGCTATCAACTTCCGGTAAAATTTCGCATATATGGAATATTTTGTTCAGCCATGGAAGATTCGAAAAGTTATTGGTAATGAAATAAAGTAATGTTAAAAAATGTGTATAGCAGCGTTAAAACACTTTTGCGGTAATGCGAATCCGAAATGAGAAAAAAAAAATTCGATTCCAATATGCGCTGGCTTATGCGCGATAAATATCATTCGGCTGTGTATACAGAGTTTAAGGTTGTGCACGCTAGTCCTCGGTTATCGTTTGTTTCTCCGACAGTTCGGATGCAAACGTCATTGAGCTGTAGGAGCTTCGCGCTGGAATATTTTCATTTTCATCGCAAGTTTGAAGTTATCGGAATTTTTCCGAACAAACCTTTAAAATAAATAAAATGACTTATTTCTTGAACAACGAATGGGGAAAGAATCAATATCAGAATCTCAGCAATGCAAGGACGACCGACAGTGAGTTTTACGAAAAAAAGAAATAATAATAATGAATCGCTTCAAATAATCTTCAAATAATCATCGTGTATGATTGAGAAACCTGTCATTTTCCACCGGCTCAGTTTATTTCTGTAAATACATCTTGTTATCACAAATGTGTCATCTGCAAACTGCAGCATCGCAATTTAATGATGTGGGTGACGGTAAATGTACAATCCGCGACTAACCAATCTCGTTTGTCAATTCGTTACAAGATGCCGGAAACTAGTGACATACCGCGGGAAATATTCGAACTAATTTGAAAGGCGTGAAATTTCAAAAATGTTCAACGTATTTACGTAGTTTCTGCTAAAACATTTCCTCTAATAAGCAATTTCAATTCACTATTTCAGACACTACTATGCGATCCGTTGTGACGTCATTGATCGTAGCTCTATGCATGGCATTGTTGATATTATTTTTTTGGGACGTGAGCCGACACTCAGCCAAGACACACGTATTTGTAATAGACACTTCGCAACCAATTTTGTATTCAACTTCGAAGAAATTTCTGTCTTTTGGTCTTGATTCCTCATTGCTCAGGGGTATGAAAAATTTTCCCATAAAAAATGAGAAGTTCATTAACCTGGCCCGTCATTTAAGCCCGGCTTACGTACGTTACGGTGGCACTTCTGCCGATTGTTTGTTTTTCAATGAGGTCAGTGGAATTATAAATAAAAAAATATTTCTAAAACATTTTTTCAACGATCCTTCGACTTATTATTTATTTCTCTTTATAGACGATCCTCGATTTTTCGAACAATGCGACTAGTCCCGTCGACGGACAAGACATAAGCAATTTTACAATAACCGAAGATGATTTTTTGGATTTATACAAATTTACGGTCAAATCCGATTTAAGGATGATGTTCGATCTCAACGTATTGATCAGACTGCCCGACGGAGGATGGGACTACAATAATGCTCAAGAAATTATAAATTTCGCTAAAAGTCGCGATATGCTGCTTGATTGGCAATTAGGCAATGGTAATTAATTTTGAACCTGGTTTTTAAATTGTATTTTTTTTTTTTCCAATTTCAATTTTCCATTTCTTCCAACAACAGAATTATGTTTTCCGTTGAAAAAGATTCAGAATATAAGTTTTGTTAATTAATAATGAATAATTTTGTAATTTAAACCATTTTAGAACCTAATTCTTTTCCTCACGCGTTCGGTAGAGCCGTGTCTGCCGAACAATTAGGACGAGATTATAATCGTCTGCGTGCTATGTTAAACTTATCCGGTTACCAAGCGAGTTTACTTGTTGGACCGGAAGTCAACCACATCGGGGATTCGAATCATCACGGAGAAAAATATGCCAAAGATTTTCTCGAAAATAGTGAAAATAGCGTAGACTATGTAACGTGGCATCAATATTATTTAAACGGCAGAGAGGCAAAAGTCATGGATTTCATAAATCCTTCAACGTTTAATTATCTGCCAATGCAGATCGAGGAATTCAATGCGATGATCAATTCGTCTGGACAGAAAATCAAAATGTGGCTTTGTAATTCAATCCCAAAATTATGTTTCTGCAATTATAGAATATTTTTGGAACATAATGTAATTGTAGATGAAGGGTAATTACAAAAGTTTAAAAAACCTTTTACAGCTGAAACGAGTTCCGCTTACGGTGGAGGAGCTCCTGAATTATCAGATCGATTCGTAGCTGGATTTTTATGGCTCGACAAACTGGGCTGCAGTGCGTCAATGGGAGTAGCGGTTGTAGTGAGACAATCACTGTTCGGTGGTAATTATGCGATGATCGGGCCGGAAATAATCCCCAATCCCGATTGGTGGGTCAGTGTAATGTACAAGCAATTTGTCTCGGAGAAAGTATTGCGCCTAGTGGCAGCCAACAATTCTACAACCGTTCGATTGTACGCTCATTGCACACCGGAAAGTGCTCTAGTTAATCGGGTTCCAGCGATTACTTTGTACGGCATGAATCTCGACGAAACACCAGCCAAAATTTCCATACAACAAATTCAAGCCTACAAGAAAAAAGGTGCTACGGTTTTCTTGTATGTTCTCACTGCCAATCATTTGCAGTCCAGGTAATTATGAACGAATAAGGGTAAATAATGAGAAAATTTTTTAGTGATAATTTAAGAAACCATTGTAAACAAACATAACAGAATTACTGCCTAAACTGTGATAACTTCTGTAGAAAATTTGAATCAGGTAAATCTATTCGAAGAATTTTTTTCTTCACTTTTTTTAATTACAAATTTTGCAAAAAATTTGGAATCCCGGTTTTAAAATTTTTTGTAGTTATTACATTTTAATGCATGATTGATTAGAAGCAAATTGACATGAACTGTATAATTACATATTTCACATTCAAATTTTTCGAATTTACTTTAATAAAAATTCTTTATACTTTGACTGTAAAGTAACGATTATTTTGATTACAGTGAGATTCAAATGAACGGAGAAACGTTGAAGTTGAAACCGGATGGAAGTTTGCCACCGTTCAAGCCAATAATTTTAGACTTGTCGCACACGATAAATCTTCCAGGGTATTCGATGGTGTTTATGACAATACACGGTGTGGATGTTCCTGCGTGCAAATCTTGAGAGAGGCCAAAAATTAATGAAACGTCCTTGAGACGTTATATGTACTGATTTTAAAGTATTTACATGTTTTTGTATGTATCCCAATATACCTACTTATACACAGATATACATAAAAATATACATGTATCGATCACTTGATCGCTTTTGATGTATTCTTGAAAATTGTGATGTCAATTTTGTTTTTTCATAACTAAACAACTCAACCTTCAGTGACAGCACTTCATTTATTGATTTTTACGTAGTTCAATACAGCTACTTTTTTTTTCTTTATCGTACATATCTGACGTGTTAAATTCAAACATCTCTGATATTTTTTTATTTCTATAGAATTTATCCTAAATAATATATTATACAACCACGTATCGCATACGGCAGCTGTCGATTAAGGATTTTGACGAGGACAGAGCCACGGGAATGAAGTTTGTGATAAACTATCAGGATTCACTATGTTTTCTTTTTTAAATCACCATTTACTGTTCTACTCTTATTCAGTCGGTGCCTCCGTAGTGCACGCGGAAAACTCTTTTTCTTTCAAGACAATCGTGTCTTTAATGGTATTGGAGTTTGGGCCGTTGGGACGTAACAAACAAATTTCGTAGTTTTTTCAAATGTTCAATTCTGTTGCTTATTCAATTCACGGGTCCAACGTATTTCTAATAAAATTTTCTTAGCCCGAATTTACGTTTCATCGAAACTGTCACTAACAAAAAATTTCGTTGCACAACAAAGATGCAAAGTTCGTTACAATTTTTATTTCCGGTTATAAATACTGAACGCAGTGGTATAGCGATTACGGAATGAAGTACAGGTCGTTTGAGTGAATGTTGAATTTATCGCATTGTCGGAATCTGACAAAATATGGGATAACTTATTAACTTTTTTTTGCCATCAAAAAGACTTAAAAATTAACAAAAAAATCAATATATTTACGTTTCTTTGTGTGAAGAAATCGACGAATAAAATAAGAATTTATGTCGGATTCCAAGCATGCAAATTTCAGTATCTTAGAGTATATTTCCCGACAGTTAATACGATCTTTTTTGTACACGACAACCACTACCTCGAGTTACAATTGGCGAATGTATTTTCTTTTAATTTTATTTTTCTTCACATTTTTCACAACGACTTTTCGGTGCTCGTGTGACTTTCGCGGCTTTTCGTAGGAGATTAAATACTCAACAATGTTAAATTTTCATCATTGCAACACGCAAAAAAAAGAGGTTTCTCTCTCAGCATGAAAAAGAAAAAGTCGACGTATTACAGCATCGAAATATACAGAACTTTACATGAGTTATATTTACATATTCGTGAATAAAACAGATGTACATTTGGGGTGTGATTTTAGTCGATCGAAGCGTTGATCGTGATGGTTTTTCCTTTGGGATCGTCGTATCTATCAGGCGTACGAATATCCATGACCATAGTTAAGCCCCAGGTCATGATAATGGCGAGAATCGCGGTGACGAAAATACCAGCCCATATGGGGATGGACATGAATCCAACACAATCATAAGAATCACCAAATCTCTGGGCATCGATTTGTACTTGGAAATCTTTCAAATCGAATTTCAAGCTATTTCCAGATGTGAATTTAACGCTCTGTGAGCAATGATAAGAAAATCGGAAAGGAAACGAAGTGTCGGTGGTCGATTTGAGAGTCACATTTTCGTCGTTGCGCTTGTACAAAACTTCGGGTGTATAATAACCTGGATATTTAACAGGGAAGCGTAAAAGTATGTTTGCGGTCGCCGTCGTCGAGCCGTTCTTTATGGTGTACTCGAAGCTTACTTGTAGTGGCGATTCGACAGTTCCATTACCTTCTGGAATCGGATCTTTGTCCAGTGTTATTTCTACATCTTTCTCATCTGGGAACTCCAACGTTGGTTTCGTGCTCGCATACATTAAAATTCTTGAACCATTGATCATGATGGCTGAAGAAGGCGGTGCCGGAGTTGGATCCTCAGTTGCCGCTCTTTTTATTCTATCAGGACGAGCGTACCGGCAAGATGCTCCTGTCAATGCAGCCACTAAGTTTGGACTCGATTCCTTCATACCATTGTATGTTTTCACAATTCCCTCCAAATTCGAAACCCTTCGCAAATTCAATTGACCTTCCGTCAATGAATCTAACTCTTCCTCCGTTGTAAAGTTGTAGTAAGACAGCTTTTCAAATGCCGAGATTGGAGCACTAACCGTCGAAAAATATACCAGCGATCCAATGTCCATCAAAGAGCGGAGACTCTGTAAATTTTTTAATGTTTTTCATTGATGAGCTTTTTGAATATCGATTCAAGTATTGTGGGAAATGAAAACGTGTGGAGCTCTGGAGTTTGCAGTGAATTGAGAATCGGGCAGTTCTATGGAAATCATTGAATCTTTTGAAGCCGGAGAAAATTGAAACAATTTTATTTTTAGCAGTCACCAACAGAGTTTTTCATTATTTACTCCACTTTAGTGTTCGATTTTTCCTTGAATTATTGAATCTGTTACAGCTAACAGAAATTAAGAAATAACTATTTTCAGAAATGACTGTCAGGACTTTTAACTTTGCGTCGAACACCTTCAAGAATGGCCCAATTTTTCTAAATTTGTGAATTTTTATTGGAAAATTACATTGGAAAGTATTCCTCTTTGAAACTGATGAGTAATTTTAGTGAAGAGGAGAAAATTACTGGAAAATTTATCCCTTGACACTGGAAAAACCAAAGGTAACTGCTACTGTTGACAGTGTTGAAAGAAATAAGATGCTCAAAGTTGAGACTTTTAGTAGAAGAGAACGGTTGTGAGTACCGGTGTAGACAGAAAACTATTTTCAACATTTCCAATACGTTTAAATCGCCGGAACTCGAGATTCCGTCAGATGTTGTGAAAACGATTTTAAAAAAACACTGCTTATGGCATTTCTACTGGGCAGGTTGTTCTGATCGAATTTTATTTTTCACGTACAAACGAGAGAGTTAGGGCGTTACAAATTGGAAAAGTTAAAGAATACGTACCTCTTTACTGTTGGCTAAATCTTCAACGCAAAGATCTTCCTTGACGAAGACGAGAACAGGCTTGAGGGAACCGCCCACGAATTTCGTGACAATTTTCGCAAAATCTCCTTCCGAGGTTTTCTCGAAGGGATTGACGAGAATTTTGTTCGGTGTAGCAGGCGAATCACCGCCCCATATTAATACAGGCACATCCGTAGAGGATTGGATCGTTGATATTTGGAAAAGAAGAACGAGTCCGAAGACCCATGTTAAAAGTAATCGCGAATTTTTCATTTTCGCCACTTTTTTGTTACGCGATCTTCGAAGCAATTTTTGGGAGTCTCACAAGTAGTATCTGTGGGGCTGGATCGAGCAGAAGGCACTCACGCGCCTGTACTGTCATATGATGCGATCGTTAGGCTTCAGCGCCACCACGGTCGTTTTCTGAACTACCGATTGTGGCAATTCAATTCAAACATTCGTAAAACCTAACCCAGTGGGCAGCGGTTTTCAACTTAATCTATCTGTTGCACAACTGCAATTGTTAACTTTTCGGAAAGCCCGGGTTTTCTCCTGATATTTTCAAAAAAATCGCATATTACGCTTTTTAAACGAATAATAAATAAACTTAATTATATCAGAATTTTAAAAAGTTCTAATGAATTTTGTTTTTTCATTGCTATTTTTTATTGTATAAACAAATGAGCTTTTAAAATGTGTCCAAATGAAAATAAAAGTGTCCAAAAAATCCAACATTTTGACAAGTTGCAGCAGCCATTCTGACATCGTCAAAATTTCCTTTGCGTCAAATTCATAACCGAAGTAAAAAAAATCAAAATCTTCCGCAGTTTATACCATTTTATTTTGGAAAAGAATTTTCGTTGAAAATGGCTAATATGGGGCAATCCGGAACTACAACCGAGACCGTGATGTATTCGGTAAATAGGTTATTGAGTAATTTCCAGCTTCGGTGCTGGCAGAATAAGTAAATAATATTTGTTTGTTTGAAATATGAAAAAGCAACTGCAACCATGGAGCAGCATGGGTGCTTTGCCATGTATGGAACAAGTTTCGGGTCCTCCAGTACCGCCAAGCGTCGGAGAATATTTTAGAACTCCAAGGCCACATCCATGGCGACCAACCTTGGGTTACGAAACCGTCCAAGTTCTGCCATTGTAAACAAAGTTATCGAATTATTTTTAGCAACGATTAAGGTGAACGTTATTTTTCCTTTTGAAACATATAATCCCACTAAATGTATTCCATTCCTTTTTTAACCTAAAATCCAGACCATCCCAATCAATAACAAATCAACTCTCCGATCCCTGCTACACCCCACAAGGAATGGCAACCGAACCTCTCAGATACCCAAATCTCGTAACAGGTTTCGATAGAAATCCTGGACACGCAGCACGTGCTGCTCTCTATACTCGATTCACTCCATTGGAGTGGACCCAGAACCAAATAGGTTTTTTTAACGAGGCAGATGCAAATCGTCATTATGCCGACAAACTTCGACAAGATACCGTTCGACTGATGCGGTATTATATGATTGAATTTATACTAATTAAAAAATTGCATTAGAAATAAATTTGAATAAACTTGAGAATCCTGATTTTTGTTGTTGTTGTCTGACTGGAAGTTGACACAAAGTTCAAAGATTTTGCACGTCGTAGTGAATATATAAATGATACTGAAATGCTGGTACGAACAAAATAATAAAACAACTCGATTTCCACTTAAAATTAACAGATTTATACGTAATCGAAATATACTTAAAAATAATGTTTCTCCGGTTCCTCGGTTTTCTCGACGTAGAACGAGGAGTTAAAAAAAAAAACAACTAGTATTCATTCCATAACAAAGGGTATTAAAATGATGTGAAAAAGGTGACAGGAAAAAAATAGTAACACGATTTGCTTTTGTTCGAGATGAAGTAAAAAAATTCATTAAATTGAATACAATAATAAACAATAATCAGCTGAAGAACTTTCAATGAAGTTAAATTTTGGTCTGAATGATGAACACAGAGTAGCGGATGAAACTATGAAGGAAGGACAAGCAGAAACTGGTCGCAAGATTGGTGAAAGAATAATTGACATCGAATTTTGGGAACGCGAGTTAGCAGCGGAATTGAACCGTTTAATTTTGGAAAATCAAAAGATGCAAGAAAGTCGAAGAACTTTGCACAGAGCAATTCAGGACCTTGAAGGACCTTTGCATATAGCTCAGGAGTGTCTTTATCAACGAGAATTCAGAAAAGGTCTCGAATTCACAAAATGCAGCTCGATTACATGAAAATATTAAAACGTTTCTTTTTTTTTTGCATCAGGATCGGAATTGGTGCATGACGAGTGTGAACAATCATTGCTCAGGGAAATCGAAATAATAAGAAGGGGAATTAAAAAATTGGAATACTTCATTGACAAGTGTGATAGTCAAGTGAGTTTATCGATTACTGTCACTTGCACTGTTTTTCAGCGTCTGTCTGTTAAGAATCCCTCAATTATTTTTTCGTCATTAAAAAATTACAATTTTTCATGGAAAAATATCGTGAATTTTTTTAAAAGATGTTTCCAATTAATTTGAATTTAGGATTTTCAAAAAATATCGACAAAGAAATGATAAAAATTTCATTCCATCAACTGAATTCATGATTGTATTGAAATCTTCATTTTCAATTCAATAGATTTGAAAAAACAAACAATTTATATTAGTCAATGTCGAACTAATGAAAATTGTAAATTTTAGTCATTCGATTGAGTTCATGAATTCCGAATTAACTCATCTAATTTTACACCAATTCTTTCACTCGATAGTTGAGCGAAGGTCGAGCAGCTCAAAACGAATTGGAATTGGATATCAGTCATAAGGAAACAGCACATGGTATTGATACCTTGAGCCACCAGTTGAACAATTTTAGTAAAGGAATTGAGTACTACGGTGGCATTGAAAAATACGATCCTTGGTAGAAAATGAAAAGAATTTTTGTATTTCCAATTGTCACTTTTCGTTTGCACAAAAATAATGAAAAAGACTTATTTTCAGTGTGACCGAGGCTGAAACTTGGTCTCAAGCTTCCAACGACACTATAACAAAGGCTAAAAAAACTCGACAGCGTTCGCAGCAGCTTCAAAGTAACATTGAAACTGCTATAAGCGCAGTTGCCCAAGAAATTTGGGAGGCTTGGAATCGTACCAATGATGCACTTGCCAGAAGAGCGGCAGAGTTGCTCGAAGCTAAGAGCAAACTTATAGTGCATTTGCAAAAGGTAGGAAGTGACTGGATTTATCCAAAGTATCAAAGAAATCAAGCCGAAAAATAAGTAGTAACCTTGAAAGAGTTAATGATGAGTCAATTGATTCCATTTTCGTAAATTGTTTTTTTTTTTGTTGCCAACAGATACAAAAAGACATTTTCAGTGTTGAAAAAACAATGGAGTTGATAAGAAAATCAATAGGTGACAAAAGTTCGACACTGAAAGTCGCGCATACGAGACTCGAGGCCCGAACTCATCGACCACAAGCAGAATTGTGTAGAGATTACGCCCAACAGAGGTTTGGAAAGAGTGATTTGATTGATTGAAAAAAGCAAAGACGAATTATACATGCTTTTTATCCAAAAATATAATAGCAACCTTCTTTTGCTATCAAGGAAGGTTGCTGCTATGTTGTTTAAGAATGTTTCGTGCTGACGAATTTTTAAAAATAGGATGGTGAGTGAAGTGGACACGGTGAAAGCGATAATTCACGAGCTGCATATGAAACTTCAAGAGTGCGAAGCACAGCATCAACAATTGTTGAGAACTCGTAACAACCTTGAGACCGATCTTAAAACAAAAGTCGACGCTTTGTTCGTGGATCGAGAAAAATGTATGGGAATGAGAAGAAGTTATCCGATGGCAGCGACGATCAAATATTGATTCAAGTTCTGAAAAAAGAGAAGAAAAAAATGAGTAGTAGTGTGTACGACTTTTTTAAACAACCTTTATTCTTATAATTCAAGTGTCATCAAAATTCATAACAAAAGTAATTTATCACTATAAAGTAGTAATATATTTATCTTTGTGATATTAACGACGTCCCAGCCCGTGTAATACGCGGATAATCGATTTGTTTATTTGTTTACGTTTTTTAAACTCATTGTGCGAAAAGACAAAAGTCCTCAGAAAAATCCTTGTGCAACGAGAGAAATAATGATTTTTACACATTTTTCAATATTTATTATTGTCATTCTCGAAATAGGAATACTTCAATATGGTTTGACCATTTTGAAAATAAGATCTGATTATGTATTGTGTTCGCTTTTTCTTTCATTTAGTTTAACTGTACAAGCTTCGGTGAGCTCAATCACAGACTTTTAAACTTCGCGTGACTCGAACGATCGTGTTCTACTTCACCTCGTTTCTTTGATTTTTTTCTTTCCTTACTTTTTCTTGGGCTTAGAAAAAAATCTTGGTTAATTCTACTTTGAGTTATGTACAGGTTCTGTGGTCGGTTGATGAAAAAATCAATGTTGAATTTTATCACGATTCCTTTCAATCGACGTTTCTGGTCCACTTGAAAGTCTCGATTGTCTCGTAAATTCCGTTTGCTGCCCTGTCATTGTCATATTCGTCCTTGAGATACATTATCTTCACGTTTTGTTCAGGATGGCATTCGAGTACGTTCCACTTTTCGAAGAGTTTCAACGAATTTTTTATCGGATCTACGCACAAACTCTCACCTGTTCGAACAAAGAAAGTGGGAATTGAATTGGGAATAATCTAACACGTTATTTCGATCATTGAATAATGTAGTCATTGTTTTACGAACCGTAGCTGACGATACCACGATCTAAGTTCGTTTTAATTTCGCTCAAAACTTCCTGGACTAAATCACGCTCGGATAGAGAACGTCCGACAAGTTTTCGCAGCGTAAAGGCACTAAATGTGTACGTATCGATCAGAGGCCTAAGAATCGTATGAAGAAATTCCATGTGACTCGAATGATTACCGTCGAGGTTCAATTTGTACTGTATCATTCTCATTTGTTTTTCAGCCCGTCGCTCTTCGTCCGAGCTATCGTCAAACGTTTGTGCATATCTGCGACTCCAAAGTTCTTCCTGCAAATAGCCCTCCTGAAAAAAAAAAAAAAAAATTGATGAAACTTTTCAAGTTGTGTCATTAAGGAGAGTTCTCTGAACATTTCGAATCGTTGATGCCACAAATAATTCGGTCGTAGATATTTCTATGACCAGCGTCTCAAGTGATAGTTGGTAGGTTTGGATGAAAAAAACAAATGTTGTGGAATGTTATTCTTTTACAATTAGTTTTGCTCGAGAATGATTTTCGAAGAAATGAAGAAACGAATTCTCACCTCTTGAAGAGAAATTATTCCAGTGCTGGTAAGATTTCTTATCGAATCGCATATTACGTGTTCCAAATCTTGACAAGGTTTGCAGAAAATGAACTCGTATTTAAGAATATCGCATAGTTTCAACGCTTTCTCGACCAGGACCGTTTGAAATACTGTTAGGTCATTTTCAGCGATTGCTCGTGGATCGTTCATTTGCGATTTCAAAGTCGCGTATAAGGCACTCACTGAAAAAGCAAAAGAAAACACACAATTCATCTATAAAATTTGAGAATAACTAGGAGGCTAAATATTACGATACAAATGTTTTGAATTATCAAATTTTGTTTCAAGCCAATTAATTAATTGAGTTGCAAGGATACGCAACGAAATTTGACTTGTAACTCTCAACGGTTCTAGAGTCGATGTGCAGACTTCGCCGCGTCCCTACATAATAGCAATGAACTAAAATTTGCAGCTGCAGTACTTCTCGTATACAAAATAATATCGAATAGTTGCCAATTCCAAACATATTTCTGTAGGCATTATATTTGAATGCCTACAGAATATTTGAATATATTTGAATCCATATTTATGATTTTTCAAATGAAATAAGGAAAAAAATATAGAACAAACCTATAACACTATCCATCACATAATGAAGCATCATCGTATTGCTGTAATACGCAAGTTCGATAACATTAGGAAGGATTGCAACAGGTCGAATCATCATAACGCTTTGAGTTTTGGGTGTTTGATCATCGACAGTTTCCGTGATTTCTTGTCTCTGTTGCTTCACCAAACCGGGACCCAGAATGTCGAGCTAGAAAATTTAATAATCGGTCATATCGCCCTAATCGTTTCTACAATCTCGTCCATTCTTTCCTTATTCCAATTAATTTACCGCGTGATTGATAATATCGATGCTCTCGCCGCAATAAGCAATATCTTTGTGTGCAGTCTCCAATTCTTGTCGTAGAGTCTCGAAAGCTTCGACGAGTTTGTCCAAAGTACAGCCGTCACGGAATTTGTTGAGCAACAAGAAGGCCACGACGTTGGTCGACATGATTGGAGTTGATTTCGAGCAGTCTTCAAACAAAACAGGGTACAGAGATCGCGATCAGAATTCAGATATCGCGATTTAATCTCAAATCCGTTTTAATTCGTCGGCAACAAGGTACGCCAATTGTTTTTTTATATACATAAAAATAAATGAATAAGTTATCTAATCTCAATTCATTTTCATTACCCGTCAAGCAAAAGACGAGCAGTTTTTTTCTTCGTTTTCATACAGAAATAAACGAAGAAGCGATTGAATCTTGAATTCATTTTAATCACTAGTCGCCTGAATTCCAAGCTACTTTTTTTCTTCTTTTTACACATGGAGAATCGATATAAGGGGATAATCTCGAATTTATGAGTCACGTCAGAGAAAAAAGACCGAAAAGTTTTTTCGAACAAAGTTCGACAGAAGAAATGAAGAGGTTTTACCGTAAACGATATGTTTGGCAATACTATCGACTAGTTGCCGATGTTCTTCGTCTACTAAATCTGTTCCGTACAGCGAAGAAGTCGACGTTGTGTGTTTTAGACATTTTTCTGGCGTGGCCGATGGCACGGTGAGCTTGTTTTGTTGCATTTGAAAGGATTTCATCATTTCCTGGAAAAAAACAATACGACATTTGACGTAGGATCTTTCTACCCCAAGTGGTAATTTTTTATTTTTTTTATTTTTTTAATCATATTGACTTTGAACTCACTCTCAACGAGAACGGTTGACAAATATCGATTTTCACTATTCCATAACTTCCCATTATCGTTGACCAAATGGCACTTATCGTCGAACGGAAAGTTTCCATTTTTTTTGGTTGTCCAAGTTGTTCCCTGACGAAATTGCCATCAACGAGACGCTCGTAATTCATTGCGATTGGCACTAAAAGAGCATCTTCAATCGTTCCATCGAGATAAGCGTCGAGCACAATACTCAAAATTCCACCTTTTGGCATACAAGGTTTACCCGTTCTCGTACGACCACCCTCGACGAAAAATTCAATGTTGTGACCAGCTCTTAAACTCTCCATTAGATAAGTGTGCAATGTTGCACGATAGAGAGTATCTTTGCGACCTTGGGCAGGATCCATTCGACGTTTTATGAAAAATGCCCCCAGGCCACGCAAGAGCCACCTGAAAAAATAAAATAAAATGATAATTTCATTCCCTCTTTACGATACTTCATTTGTCAATTAATTTATTCAGATTTGACGAATAATTATCAAAGTTTGGAACTTGTTTTTTAATTTATTATCAAAAATTTGAATGCTAAAATCGATGAAGTTAGAAAAACAGAGACTTTTATCAGGTCATGAAATGTCCTTGAGAACTTGTAAACCAGCTTTTACTCGAAGTATCTTCAGAAAATAATCGAAATAGGATTTAAAAATAATGGAATTATTTTACCGAATAGTTTGATCAATAAGCAATCGAAAAAATTGATTCGTTCGAATGAGAAACAAGAAATTGTTGAAATAAATTGAAAACTTCAGGAGCGTACCCAAACAATGGAATTTTGAGATTGTCACCAGCGGCTATGAGCGGATTTCTGACGTCATTGCTGAGCAGAACAAAACTGATCATAATATAATCTAAATGACTTCTGTGGAGAGGCAGAAAAACGAGGGGTAAACCACTGTCGTTTGCTTTTTTGAGCATTTCAATTTGCGTGGGTTGGACGATCGCCGATTTGATGAAACGTGGCAAAAGTGTGTAGAGTAGCCATGCCGTTATTCTGAGCAAAGTATCGCTTATTGTACTTTGCATGTGAAGCAGTATCGTTTTTGCACGTGCTTCGGTTTGGGCGATTGCTTTTTCTTCTGCGATACCATCGGTCTCAACGCTTTGCAGAGCTGTTAATTTGATAGCTTCCCGTAATCTCTCATCGTTCAGTACCTGTTTGATATCAGTTCGAATAATCATTAATCGAGATTACGAATTTAAAAAAATACTCGAAATCAATTGTCTTGTCAATTTAAACGAAATACCACAAAATTTGCGTTATCTATTGGAGATATTTTTTGTGTATTATTTTTAAATTTGAGAAATGATCAATTTTTCATACATTTTTCGCTACAAATTTTTTAAATATCAATTGCTATTTTCTCAAGATCTCTGCATCTTTTATTATGAACAAGAAAAAAACACAAGAATACTCACCGTTTGTGTGACTCTGGGATAGTCAAATTTTCGAAAACTGCAAACGTGAGAAATGTGATAGAAAATTTTGGACAAAAGACTTGGTCCGGGCTGAACGAGGAGTATGTTGGTGCCATAAGCCTGATGTTGTTTCGCTGCAGTATTGACAAATGATGCCTGAACAGAAAAGACGTCGACACGAATTGATTAAATCGTTTGTGACAATGTTTGTTATAGATAACGATCGATGTCAGTATTTTTTATTCTTCTTTTCCATTAAGAAGGGTCGAAAGTTCGTTCCGTAAGATCGTAAACCTCGATAGGAAAATAATGGTAATTACTATATTTCCCCTAGTTGAAAAAGAAAAAAAACAACGAATCGCGACATTCGGAGCGAAGCTCACTTACATTCGCGGGATATCCTTGCACCACGACGATTCTCAACCATCGCGTGAAGAATCCTCGTCTCTCCTCGTCATGCATTTTTCACACGAACACAAAAACGTTTTCGACAATTTTTCGAAGTAAAATTAATCAAATGATATTTATCCGAATCGTCGAAAAAAGCAAAGTTAAAGTATTTCGTCTAAACGGCGATACGAATAAAATTTGTGCGGTTGGTTTATAGCGCGCACGTTCGTCCGATTGTCCTAGATGTTTCATTATTTCAACATTGTTTTGTACTAAAGTCACGCTTTAATGTGACAAAGATCATCGATGATTATGAACGATTTTCAATTCTTAAACAAAATTTGTCTCACTCGTTGGTGTCATTTCGTAAATTTCTCATCAACTATTTATACAAAAATATCTTTACACACATGAATATACACAGGTCCAAATGCACTACTGTCCAAAAGTTTAGAAGCTATCGTAACTGTTATTATTCACGAGAAAATTGCTTAAAACTGAGAAAAAAAAAAGTTAGATGATTAATTCACAAAAACTTCAAAAGTCCTCTAATCCAGTAATCAAATTTTCAATACAAAAATAATGAGAAGAATGAAAAAAAGAAACAAAAGTAATTCATCAAATAAAGTATCTAAACACTGTTCTATTTTCTTCAATTGGATTCTCTAATTAACATAATAAGATTATTTTTTCATCACGCACATCGTTCAGTCGTTTCCCAATTTTTTGTTTGCTCATTCTGCGTACTTTCTTAGTGGTGGACGTCAATGCCACGTTCCATAAATCGTAAACATGCTGCCAAGCATAATAAAGGACTTTGGCCCCATTATGCGAGCAACAAATAAAAATAAAAATAAAACTTTATCTAACAACGATATTTCCAAACTTTTGTGCAGTAGTGTTAGCATCTATGTATATGTGTGCATGAAAGACGAGTTATGTAATTGGATTCGCGAGGCGTTACCTAGACAATTGTGGGGATCGTTCAATCTCCCCGGGACGGATAACTAAGCTTTTTTTTGTGGGTCCAGCCGAACATATTGAGCTTTAAAACGAGGCTCATACGCGTGAGAAAAACATAATTTACAAGAACTTTTTAATACCGATTATCTCGAGATTATGCATGGATAAGAGGTCGAGACAAGTTCGCGATTTTCTTAATTCGTCGATGCGTTCGAACCGCGAGTTTTTAATTACATAAGGACGGAACGAGCTGGGGCTTGTCGTCGTCACTACCTCGAGGCCTCGAGAATGCACGCAACAAGAATGTTTCTGTCAGAAAGACAGAGAGAGAGAGAAGGCAACTACATCTCCGGCATAGAAGCGTGGTCCGCGACAAGATAGTGTATTATTAGATCTATTTCGGTATTTAGACGTCCCGTTCAGAGCTTCGGTTGGAACACCACGAGGGCTTCAATTTCGCGAGAATTTCAAACGTCGAATAGTGCATCATGAGCGAAAAACAAAGTTAGCCAAAAGAAATGATGAATCGAGTGAATTAAAATGGAAAAATATCATAGAAAAAAAAATGAAAGATATTATCAGGATCCATGCCAACACACATTATTATTGCATCAAGAAATTCTGCATCAAAAAACTGAATGAAATAGCAAAGAATAGACGGATACAATTAATTAAACAATTAGAACGATTTTTAAAAAAGTCAAAAAATCGTATCTTATTCGAATAAATACAGGATAAAAATAATAAAGAGTTACAAGAAATAACCGAAACGAAATATTTTAACTTACTCTGGACGTGGGTGTGCAGGTATTGCAACAGTGATAAAGAAATGGCGTGGTTTCAGTGTAAGAAGGTGCCATCAGTTCCGATTCTTTGATTTTGTAAAGCGAACTTTCGCGAGTTTTTCTCGCTTGTTCCCGATTCTGAATTCGTTTTCGCTGGACTTGTTGACCGGCTCGACGAAGCCCTGCATCGAATGCGAGCGTGCATCAGAAAGTCAACAATGAGTCAAAAGGAAAACGGCAATTTGTATTGAATGCGAGGAACTGTCACAGGTTATATATCGACTAATTGTAGCTATGGTGGTATAATTTTTTTTTCTTTTTCTTTTACCATCGAGAGAAAGTCTGGGCGTGCTTGACTCCGCTGTACGAATTACGTCGGTCCGGGACTCCCATTTTGCGTAAACCTCCTGCAGGCGTGTCGACAGAACGTCCACCATATTATTCCCCCTGAAACAATTTTATACATGCATTCGTTGTATCGACTTTATTCTCAACGTATTAATAACAACAATTGTTAGTAATAATCGCTTTTATTAGGATCTCATTGGATATTCTTGAAGGAGAATTAATTTCATTTTTCCGCTGAGGCATCACAGAGAGGTTTAGACTGGGAATTGCGGTAGAAACACTCGAAATTTTTTTTCTAATTTTTCATTAGGGTTCGTCGGCCTGGGAATCGAACCCCGGACCCTCGATTTGCGACCCCGAGCCCCTATCCACCAGACCAACCGCTCTCGAAATTGTTGTTACCGGTCTTTGCAACATTTTGTCAGTTGAACTTTAAAGGTCGTAGTCCATAGAGTGCATGTTTTATTGTTAACATGAAAAAAATAAAAATCCGTCGAAGTTCTACTATCGCCGGTTATTGGACCATGAAAAAAAAATCAGGCTGGTGTACTTTGCGACCATTAATCCACTCAGGGACGACAGTTCGATAATTATTCAAATAACTCGAGCGTGTGCACATTTAATGAAATTATTGTAATCGTTGAGATGACAGTCGGAAACTTTCGCCCGATAAAAATCAAAGCTCAATCGTTCAGAACAATGGGGAAGTGAAATAAAATGATAAATGTACGTTGAACCCAATGAAAATAAGAAATGGATTGATTGATTCACGAAGACAATAAAAGAAGAAAAATGTTTTTTTATTTTTCAATTTCGTAATAAAAAATTTATGATAGAAATGCAAATAAACTATTGAATCTTTTTTTTAATCAAATAATCTTCGTAGTTGATAAGTTTAATTATTTGACTTAATTCACATTTCTCAAATCTTGCAAATGCTAATTTAAATTATTATTAGAATTACCATTTATTTATTCGTTTCGTTAGGCGAGATTCAAAGTCTTTGGGAATAAGTATGATCGAAACAATAATGATTGCTCTTTGTCCTCGTGATAAATTGATAAGACGAGCAAACAGGAAAGGTTAAAGAAAAAAATCGCGACAGGGAGCCCGCATCAATGCGAGCTCACTAATGTGTCGCGCGCTTGAGGAGGGTCATGCACACGCGTTTTCAAGCGTCTCTCAACCGAATGAGAAAGAGCACAATTTCGTATATATAGATTCGTTCTCGTATACCCGTACAATATTTAAAGCATGTGGGGAACTCGAAGGGGCAAAGGGAGAACTCGCCAAGAGTTACCGTTCGTTAGGCCTCGCGTGATTCTACCAATGGCGTCGAGGCTGGGTATTCTTCGTGAATTGAACGACTTTATTAGGGCTAATCGTCTTTGGCGCGTATGTATGTAGAAAAAGACTGTATATCCCGATGGCTTTTTATGGACAAAGTTATTTCATCGATTGACAAAAATATTTATTTATTTCCTCATAAGCTGCAGTACCGAAAATAATTTTATGTTCGATAATCCCGAAGCTCTAAATTTCCAAAAATTAAAAATGTATCAAGCGGTATCGATAAAACTTTATCGATTGAGAAAATAATTACATTTTGCAATTATTCACATTTTAACGTTATGAATATTCGAATTAATAAGCCAAACCAAAAATCAGCATTGCGACATTTAAGAATGCATAATAACGTCAGTATTATTCAACAAAGCCTTGTCAAACTAGACACTTTATCCATGTGTTTTTATTTCAAATTAGTATATATGTATATATCAATGGCACAGTTATCAGGTGTCATCGATGATTTCTTATGCAAAAGAGTATTAAGCGTTGATTTATCTTGATTTATGGTAAAACCGGTATCTCCTGTACGAAGAAACACATGTTTGAAGGATAATAGAAACGGTGTCCTCAAAATCACTTTGTATGGATAGCGGAAAGCGCGCAATTATGAAATAAAATTCTTTCGACACATGTCTTTGCAATACACCACAACAAATGGGATATTGACCTTTGGAGGTATGCATCTTTTCTTACGTGCACAATGGGGACTTAAAATGGGGGTTTCAGAAGCTTTCAGGATCAGTGGGATAATTTTCGAACAAAAAAGTATTGTAAAAGTCTTTGGTTTGTTTTGAGTTTGTAAAAAAAAAAATCGATTATTTTATTCTTTTGTGGTATTTCGGCAATTAACGAGTAAATAATATCTATCATTTTTTTTTCACATTACGATCGCATATTTCTTGCTCAGATAATATAGTTAAATAATTCTTAAAAAATCCCCAATTAATGCCGTAATTAATGAATATTTCATCCAGCGAACCTCGGGGAGAGAAATGCTCCTCAAACGACAAAAGAGAAAGATATTTATCTTCGAAATATGACGATCTCGGTTTGCAAATCTGAAGTATAACATTTGAGACACTCCGTAGTCAAACAGCTGTCGATGGGGTAATGAGGGTCGCGGTGATGAATTTCTTTTATTATTTGTGTGGGATCGAGGTCGATGCGGTGATATTGCGTTTAAATGTAGACTGCGATGGGGCTTATGGTTTATCGACCAGATGAGTAAAGGGTATAAATTACAAGGAAATATCCGATTGCTACTTGAAGCTTGAACGCGAAACTTGTTTATTCGCACAAACCTCAGAATATTTTCACATGTTAATGTAAATATATATATAAATGAATGATAGGTTTATAAGTATTTTCATTATTATTATTAGCTTGATGCGAAAGAACATAAAATATATTAATATTCATTCATTGCTGCGTGAAGAAATCATCGCAGCCTTCGTTACAAAAACTTGCAGAGACTAAAACACCTATTCGTTCCATTGACATAATTAGATCGAATTAACATTCATCAAAAACTATCGGGATATATTGGCAAGGACGATAGTTCATAATCGACACGATGAAAAAGTCAAATTAGTTTTTGGTGAAATCGCATTTAAACAGAAGAATCAACACTCTTTATTAATCACGGGATTGCAGACGAAACGAAGTGAACAAATAATATAATGAAATTCAACAAAAATGAACGCGAGAGTGAAAGTGAATGAATGAATGAGAAATCATTTTTCAATTTCACCAATTACCTGAGATTACAGAAGTAATATAGGACTCCGCAGAAAAGAAATATTTCAACAAGTCCATCCATGATTTCGAAGTTTTCTTCTCAAATGTCGAGAGAAATGAGAATATACTTGACAGTATATTTGCGTAACTACGCTTGCGATTTTTTTTTCACAAATTGAAACTCAAACTCGACAGTGTTATAAATTTTTATTTAGTTCGTAATTACTTTGGATGCAGTGCCCTTTTTTCAAAGTAATATTAAAAAAGAAAAATTTATTCAACTGAGCATGAAGTTTGTATCTTAAATAATATTAAACACGACACTAAGAGTCGTACACTACATCGAAAAAATGTCTTTTTTGCATAAACGTAAAAATGCAAAAAATGTTAATTTGGATACACGCTTTTCACATCACTGTCGCTTCGGGACCGGTGCCGCGAAGGGCGAGCGAATAAATGATCCAGGCATTGATCGCAAGAAAACAAATGCCGTCGATCAAAACTCGGGCATCCATATCTCCCTCTCTCCTTCTTTCTTTCTCTCTCTCTCTCTCTCTCTTGGTCACTCTTTATCTTTAAATTTCTTTCTACGTTGCTCGATTTTACAACGACGAATGGAAAATTGTTGATTGAAGGATGAGCTCAAACTCGGGTGCACAAAGAGACAGTTTCATTCCCTGATTCGTCACGTACGCGACGACGAAAGAGAGGAGCGATGAAAATATTCGTTTGTTTTCCACTGTGTCGGTTAACGCTTTTTTTTTCTTTAATTATCTTTTTCTTTCTGTCGTTATCGACGATTTTTTCACTCGATGATTATGCACACTTGTTATGACCGCTTCCAATAACATTGCATTCATATGTACATATAAAAATCATATGATTATATATGTATATGGATTGAACGACACGACACGATTCGTCCACTGACTTTCGAAAAAATCCACCAGAAGCGAATACTTTATCGTTATTTGTCATATCGTCGCATATTTTTGTATCGTTTCCTTACATAAATGTATCATTTTTTCGGCAACAAACAAAACGATATCTTGGCAAAGTATCACGTTCGACACAGAAATGAAAAACTGTTTTTTTTTTGTCACACGGAACAAAGATCGACTTCGAATGTCGATTAACTTCAACTTCACTTCCGATAACCGTTATAACCGGCTTTACTTCCTCAGTGCCTGGTAATCGCGAGGTCGTTCACCGCGATTCTAATTGTTCTTTTGTACTGAATTCAAAGTTTAATCTCATTACCACTGTGGACTGGCGAATTAAGGTCCTTTTTCGAACCTGAATGCACTATTATTTATTTTTATATATGATTTTTTTTTTTGATGATTCAGTAAGTTGAATTATTTTATTTCATTCCGACTCCGGGCGCGCTCGCACACACTGCCGAGCGTGTCTCGCGCAAGAGTGAACGGATCTCACGGCGAAAGTGATGCCGTGACCCTCGTCGCGAGACTCTCGTCGTCCTAACTATGCACAACTTTCGTGCACAATATATAGATATAAATAAGCTTTTATTACAACTGCTGTACGCGATCGGAAATTTTAGCAGTGTTCAGAATACGCGGAATTTGAGTTTCACATAAGTTTTTGTATCGTCGTTAAAGTAAACGTTTCTAAGATTAAAACAAAATTTTCAGGCTTGGAAACTGTTTCAATAATAAGGAATAATTCCAAGGAATAAGTTACACTTATTTATCGCGTGTCATGTAATTACTGGATCCCATAAAAATTTCTGAGTCGTGGTGATCAGATGGCCATGAAAAAATATAAAAATTCTGTCCATTCGAATTGGTCAAAATTTTCGAAAGAAGGTGATGATAAATTCGATAAAATGCATTGCGCTATGTGCGGCTTTTCAGTGTTTGTCGATCGGATAATTCATCGATACTGGAAATAAAAGTGGTGGGAAAAAACTCGTGAATTATGAATTTCCATTTGCTTGTATAAGCGTCCATTTCTTGTGACAAATAAAATCAATCGGCTACGAGGAATACGCTTGGAAAACAAATTTAAAGGGAACGCACAAAAAATAGCCGTCGATCGTGCACGTAGAAATGTTGTTTAGCGTCCCAATGTAAATAAACATCTCGGATATTCATTCAAGTCATGTGGAAAACTGATCAATTTGGCAACTTTACCCACTTATAGAAAAAAAAGCCTACTCGTTAAATCTCTCCTGTTATTTACCCAAACAAATGTCAAGCAACTTTTTTTCTTTTAGTTATGGTGGCTGAAGAATTTTATAAGAAAGCTTTTCTGTTGACTCAACTGAAACCTTAAAAAAGTGCAATAGGGGGTCACCCAGGAGCAGAAACAGCAAAGTGGGGTTAGTTAACCTGTTGTTAAGGGCTTTTCCATCAACGAGAAAGGGATTGAGGTTTCTAAATAGAATAAATTCCTGTATCCCCAAAATTATTAAACGCCCTCTCCCCTATAATGCAGATCAAATGACTTGACAAAATGTCCATAATAACGTATTGAAAAATTAGTCAAATCGGAGGTGACGCTACATTTGAAAATATTGTCGCAATTCCGCTGACACTTCACCAGCATATCACCAAAGCTCACATTAATTTTTATTTGTTTGAAGTGCTCAGCAGTTAGTACGGAAGAGTTGAATATACTGTTTGTTGAATAAAAAAAAAATCATGGTTATTTGAATGTTGAAATTTCGAGGTGGACACAGTTGCACATCCTGCAAAGTTTGATCTCAAGAATGAAATGATTTGCGCAATGAGGAAACAGAATTGGAATCCAAAACTCGTGCCAATTGCAAAAAAATATATTAAAATTGTGACGGAAATGAAAACGTTATGAAATAAACATGAGAAGAAAATTATTTTCGTACAAGTATGCATTTGACATGTGGCTTTCGGGTGCTTTCGCGATAGACGTAAGTTCAAGGTCAAAAGTGTAACGGTGGCTGGAGTCACTGAAGATAGCTCATAGTTCAAGTGCGGGTCATCAACGAGGTATAGGACACAAAAAACGAACGCGATCTATAGGAAAAATTATTTAAACGGGTAGACAGACTTTGAACGCGCGTGTCCTCGTTATAGAAATCGATATTATAACAGTCTGATAGTGGAATGAAACGACAATGATGCGATCTCAAGGATCTCAAAGACAAAAGAATGTTGCGACTTTTTAACCTCTGTTGTGATGGCATTATTTTTATTATAAAGAAATATATTTATCTGACTAAAATATAAGCACAAAAACATTCAAAGGTTATGCTCGTCAAGAATAATTAAAAAATCAGCATTCTCGAGGGCTTTTTTATAGCGAAATTATGAAACGAATCAAAATTCTATCGACAGGTTTTGAATAAACTATTTTATAGTTGAAGTTCACTAAAGAACTGCCCAGAGAATTTCGATTCATTTTATAATTCCGGAAAAGAAAAATTACCAAAGTTTTCGGATTTTTCATTGATCTTGAGTTGCATAAGACTGTGGCTCAATTTTCGTAACTTCCAGCGTGTGCTCAATATTGTCTCAAGTGCAGGAATGAATTTAGTTTCGAACAATTGCCATTTTGTAAATTTTCACACAAACCGAATACCGGAAGTATAAAATAGTTTGATTGGTTGACTTCTGGCGCTGAAATCCGGAAATATTTTGACGTACTTTGACGAATTTAGTTTCGAAGAATTGCCATTTTGTAAATTTTCTAATGATAAATTTATTTAATGGTCGTCACAGAGGTCCATGATTACTCGAAAAGACCAGAAGGAAACGTTTTCTTTGCGAGCGCTTGACCAAAAGAACGAAACAAAAATAACATGGTCTGTAATTAGATTAGCGAAGGTTCTACGCTGTTGGAAACTCCAAGGAACGTTTACGAGTGCCCTTGCCAAAGGAGAAACTTTGTGCCGCGAGAGCGTCGAGTATGGGGGACGAACCAACGTGAAGTTCATGCGAGTGCAATAGCGTAGAGAAGAAGAGAACAAAAGCTTTTGGCCATCGCAAATCACGTGTTTCGCGAGGCGAAAGCGATGGTTCGTTATGTTCATTCGATCTACTTATCCTCCGTATGTACATATATAGTGCGACGTTTGTATGTCTCTCTCTTTGTTTACTATCCGTCGTTCATGACTTGAAAAACTGATTATTCTTGACGCTCTTGTCGACAAAGTATGATTTCATTTCGCGAACATTGACCACTACGATATAAATACCAATTCAAATAAAGAATTGATATGAATATTCCAAAAATGGCATTATTTGGAAATGTTCATTAAATCGAGCGAATATGTGGCCAAAAAATATTCCACAATATTATTTCTGCAATTTTGTATGATCAACCGTATCACAAAAAATCTTTAATTCAAGATAAAAACAATCGAATGAACACGCATATAAAAAAATAATTTCTTACAACTTTTTCGTTTTTAGTTTCAGAATTTTTCAATGAGAACGTTTAGTAATGATAGTCATAAAATACGAAAACCTGATTAATATTGTATTTTCATTTGAAATATTGTTTCAATGTCTACACAGTATTTCATCGAAGATTGTGTGTTTGCCTTTTCAAGATGCAAATTGTTAGAGTGGAAAGTTTGCGAAACTCTACTCTCCTCAAGTTTCTGTCTCTCAGCAAACTGAAATTCTACCCACATACTATTGAGACTACCAATCAAGCAGAGGAAAAATTAAATAATAATTGAGTAACTGCTGGGTAGTCCAGAAAAAAAATCAATTAACTCTGTGCGCGATTAGTTGATGGGAAAGTATCGATAAATGTCTACAGGGTCATTGATAATTTGATGATTTTTGGACTGCGGATTAAAAATATCATTCGTTTATCGATCTTGAGATAAGAGATCGCTGGGTATAGCGTATGCGATATATTATATAATCTGTATAGTTTACAAACATTGTAACAGGTTGAAATTCGTAAAGATTTGCTAGCAAATGATTTGTGGAAAAAAATTTCATATATAATCGATTCGACGGAGTGTCTTGTGTGGTCTCGTGCAATTTTTTTTTTTATTTCGTCAGAATCTAGCTGTTATAGGGTTATAGTACACTTCGAGTGTGTCTGACAACGTGACATAACCTCGTGGCACTTGTTAATAAGAGTGAAGGTAACACGAGCTCACCTTAAATCAACGTTCCCCACAAATCTGTGAAACCCTTTCCACTCAATCTCTCGTGCGCCGATGACTCATGTACTGTCAACGCTAATTACATACGGTGATTAACAGAGTTAACGACTATTTTAGAAGACCACATTTATTTGTTTTGTTTCACACAAACCGAATACCGGAAGTATAAAATAGTTTGATTGGTTGACTTCTGGCGCTGAAATCCGGAAATATTTGACGTACTCGACGCGAGCATCTCTATCGGTTGTCCTGCAAACTAATAGTTGAATGCCAACTTACGAAAATCAAAAATCATAGCAAAATAAACAGAGCACACAAATGCACACGTGTTTTGTGTCTGACCGCGTAAATTGTTCGAATTTATGACCGTAATAATAGTGATCAGTGATTTCTTTTAGTATACATAACTTTTTTACAATTTTTATCTAGTGAAAATAAAATGGAAAAAGACAAAGAACCCGTTATTTGTGTGCCTGGTGCGTTTTACTTAGTGCTGACTCTTTACCCCGATGACAACTTCGGATTAATTTTTAAATTTTTATACTTTTTTATTCCAGGACAACGATTATGCTTATCGGACAAAGTGAATTTACCAGGACCAGGAACTTACGAGCAACTAGGTTATATCTATTCCAAACTCGCCGGGACAGTAGAATTGATAAAAGACGAAAACGTAGGTGAACAATTTTGGAGGTTAGGTCGATTTTTTTTTGTTTATTCATACTTCATTACGATGAATTTTTCGTAAACTTAGACAACGACGGTCGTCGTACATGGAATGACGGAACAAACTATTGTACCTGCACCTGGTGACATCGTCACGGCTATGGTTACTCTTGTCAATCAAAGGTTTTGCAAATGCATCATGAAATGCATTGGTGACGTTGTTTTAACGAGACCCTACAGAGGCATTTTGAGAAAAGAAGATGTTCGTGCAACTGAAAAAGACAGGGTTGAATTATACAAGTCTTTTAGACCCGGTGACATTATTCTCGCCAGAGTTGTATCCTTTTTTATTCATTAATTATTATTACTAAACATCCTTGAAACTCATTCATTCGTTTAATCCGTTTTCAGCCAAAAGTAGGCAAAAATATTTGAAATTCATTCGTTCGTTTAATCCGCTTTCAGCCAAAAGTAGGCAAAAATATTTGAAATTCGTTTAAGTAACTTGTACATTGTTTCGAAAAGATTTCAAACTGTGGGTTAATGAAATACTTATTTCCTGACACTTTGTTCAAATATTTTTTCGTTAGAGACTATTTTTCTAACGATTTCTACAAAAAAATAAGAAGAGAATGCTCAAAACTACTCCAAATTTTCCTGTTTAATATGTCAATTTTAAGGCAAGTGCTTTATTTTCAAATAAATACTAAAATCTCTCTTCGGCCCGATGACCAAAAAATATCAATGTTATTTGAATCACTTTTACGTCGACAGTTTGTGAAACTTATCATTTTCGTCTGATTGTGGGACCACAGCGTACAACATAATTTTTTATTATGTTTATTCAAATTCTCAACGAGTTTCCAAAGATTTAGTGAAATCATCTTAAGAAACAATTCTCTTGACAATAATTCAGCCAAGATGCTCTATCAATGAATAAAACCTTTGTACTCAAGTGTTTGCTGTAAAAAAATTCCTATACTTGTATCAGATGCCATTGACAGAAGCCCATACTTACCAGCTCAGTACAGCTGAGAACGAACTAGGAGTGGTGGTGGCGCACAGTGAAAGTGGTAAGTTCCAGGATAAAATAAAGTGACGGGTTAAAAAAACAAATGAGCCGACCACCATTTCCTGACGATTTGATTTTATCGTTCCAGGAATTTCAATGGTACCGATCAGTTGGACGGAGATGCAATGTCCGAAGACATTGGTAAAAGAATTTCGGAAGGTTGCAAAAGTTGTACCGGAACAAATGATCACAGAACAATAAAATTTTTTTTTTTTTTTTTTTTCCATGAAACGTTTTTCATGTGAAAAAATACCTACCAGTCGAAAAGAAATTTCCCTATTCCTACGTATACAAAATTGTCAAAGGCTTGACTACACCTTAAGGGCTGGGTGTTCGCTGAAAAACCTTTTGGGGAAACGAATGAAAGTCGGAGTTAAGTTTTTTGTTTCTCTTTCTGTAAATTTGGAGTGTTTTTTTTGTTTTTATCTATACATTTTTTGTAAATTATCTGTAAATGTTTTTGGAAGTGTTTTTTTCTTTCTTTATGTGTAAATTTCATTCGCTACAATTTGAAGTAACAAAAGTTCTTTGATTGATTAAAGTTCTATCTGCAGAATATTAAAATCCATACTGTACAATAATTACCATACGCTTTATCCACTTAAACCGTTATCGTCATCGAGTGGGAAAAGAAAAAAAAAAAAAAAACATTAAAATAAATACGCTTGGGAGCGTTGAGCAAGAAATTATACACTTAAAGTCTATTCGAGCCACGAATTATCGAGTAGCGAATATTAAAACAACGAAATTAACCAAACAAAAACATGAATGTGTCGCTTACAATACTTGTCACATTATTCAAAGGTCGATCATTATTTTTATGCTTTTTATCCGTCTCCAGTTAACTTTTCAAAGCTCTTCACGCAGTCAAAGTCTTTTTGACCTTTGGTCGTTTTATCGAGACTATTTTCTCTCCAACCATTTGAGGCACTACGTTTAATTACCCTCAAAATCCCACGAACTCAAACTATTTTAAAAACGCCTCAGTAGATTTATTCATATTTGTTATTTTCTATACCGAAGATCCTACACTTTGGGAGTCCAATGAATGAAACAACGTTAACCCTTATCCTATAAAGTTTTTTCTCCGCAATTTTATAGCATAAATTTATCACGGTGATTGCTTTTTTGAATAGATACCGAGTTGGAAAAAAATGTATGTTGATCCTTCATAACTTGGACTAAAACCCTACAGATTAAAAAAATGAAAACTACGTATTCAGATCTTTTTTTTTCAGTAACAATTACGTAGTTCAAAACGCTAGATTGTTAAAAAAAAAAATCAACGATTTCCAATTCTTTTCATTAAAATATCCTTGAGGATTCGTCCATCAAATTGGACGTGTGACCTTTTGAGGACTCCATTGAAATTCGTCAGAAATCATTCAAATCCTAAATGAGCAACGAAATTGAACGATTCAAAGAATTTATAGAGTAAAAAATAGAAGAAAGATGTCTCCTTGGGTTTAAACGATGTCAACTTCAATTTTAAGAAAGTCAACGTCCCAATTAGCTCGGAACAACAGGATAAGGGTTAATTATATCGGAATAAACAAGTAATTACAATCGAATAAAATTGACTAAACGGATGCAAATTTTAGCCTTTTTTGAATTTGATTAACAATATTGCTATCGTCTGGAAAATGATTATCCAGATGAACGTCGCTATGAAGCCATGATAAACCGTCGGTTCGCTTATCGGCCATCCCCTTGCAAGCATCGCTCGTATCGATTCCGTGCTTTTAGTCAATGGTAGCACGAAGCTTATGTACCTCAATATCGGGTGCATTCCTTCAACAGGCCAAATTATACCGCAAAGCATAACTATCGGAAGAAATGACCCCATTGCGAGATACGTCGCACTTCTTTCGTTCTCGCAACTGCAGGCTATTACGAATCCTAAAGAAAAAGCAATAAAACATCGAATATCGTGTCTCATATGTTGAAATTTGAGAAATGAACAGGAATCTATTTCATTAAAATTCAGGCATAACGATCGTCAATTATTCACTTTTGCATTTTTCTGGAAAAATAAAATTGCTAAATAAAATTGCGATGCCAAATATCGATGAAAAAGATGATGGAAAGCAATTTTAACGATAGAGGATTTTTTCAATTATCGAGGAAGATTTCTGTGAGAAATATAAAGATTCCATTAGTTTATGGCTTGAAATTTAAAGAAAAGAAAAAAGAATTCACAGGATTTTTAAATGCGCTTATTTGCTGCTACTAAAAAGGAATTTGGAAGAAAAAAAAAAATGATAAATATTTACCGAAGCACATTCCGCACAGTCCAGTGAGAATGGTCAGAGTTGTAACCCAACCAATGTCACCTTCGCAAGTGACTTTGAAAACAGCGAAAGCGAATATGAGCACCATCAAAGTTTGTCCTGTCATAACTACGAATTGCGTTACAACTTGACCGAATAATATTTCTGGTCCTGTAACGCCAGATACTAAACTTCTTTCCAAAAGACCCTCGTTCCTTTCAAGCAACATCGCGCCCGATGTAAGAGCAACCGAGAGGAAAAATATAATTCTGTAATCATTTCAACGAACAAATGTTTTGCTTAATTGCATAAAAATGTAAGTGGGCTTAGTTAAAGGAGTTAAAATTTGTCAACGTAATTCGTCGATTTCAATCTTTTTTTATGACCTCATATTGTTGTTGTTTTTGTTCGATTTTTTTATTCAAATTGAAATACTTACGTTAAAATAATTCCTGGCGCTGCAAAATCCGTAAAATTTGGTTCCCTTGTACCGTAAATTGGTGTTCTAAACTGAAGATGAAAAACAATGATTGTCATTGAATAAAACCATTATATGAACAGTAGATTTTTGTGTGACTCACATCGATCGGAATGCTGCTGTACTTTTCACTGTAATTACAAGACGTCGTGACATCTTTCGCAAAATCAGCAAACGAGTAAAGAAGATCGCGTTGTAACAACTGCCCAATTTGTTGATCTGAAATATTAACATTTAATTTTTCATCCTTCAAATATAATTATTGTAAGTAACTTTTTTATGCTTGAATTCTTTCAAAAATTACGTCCAATGGAAAAAAAAATTGTTCTATATTCTTAAAGACTTATCAGCATAATGACCACAAAATATAAGTTCCCAAAGCATCTGCAGAACAGCTAAAATTTGTTCGATTTGTTTTTATACCAAAGTTTCGAAATTTCGATTAATCATTTTTTTTTCCTGTTAAGTAAAAATTTGCTTAATGCAAATTGGTTCCAAAGCTCACTAGACATATCCATGACAACGTTCATGTCTGCAAACTGAGTGGACCAGTCATCAACGTCCTTGCCCTTTTCGAATCGCTCCATCAAGGATTCGGAATAATTAGCTGGGAACGAAATAGCGCCCCAGGCCCATCCTCGCTCAACGGCGTTGGCAGCGTCTTTATCCTCGTCATAAGGCAACAGTACAACCGTTCTTTTTTTCAAATGGTTTAAAAATCGACAACTAAGCATCGTGGTATCGCAGCCTATCGTTGGTACACAAGATTCCATGCTGTTGTTCAGTTCGTTGTTCACTATGGCTAATTTTAGTCCCGTTGGATCTTTGCCGATCGATAGGCAGAAAAGTATTATTTGTACGACCGGTAAACCAATTATGAAAGCCATTATACTGAAAGGATAAAGCACAAAAAATCATCAAGTAATACAGCATTCAATTGTCGATACAAAGTTCGATCACATTAAAAAAAAAGAAATAAATCAAGGTCGTAGTATTTTTTCCAAACGAGCAAAATAAAAATGTGTTTGCTATTTAAAAATAAGAATGCGGTCGCAAAGATTTAGTTATTTTTACCCAAAGTTTCGCCACATCCATAAGAAATTTTTCCATATGAGCGCTTTCATGTGTTGGGGATCGAGAGTTTTTATGTTTGACGAACCCTCTTCCTCGGGTGGAAGTTCGGCAGCCTGAAAAAATGCATTAACGATAATGAGTAAATATTTTAATTGTCATCGCTTGAAATAAAACTTCCGAAGGAAAAAAGATGTTTTTTCTTCTTTTTATTTAGTTTCTACGGTCCCCGAAAGTGTAAGAGCTCGTAACATGAGCTGAATTATCATGAGCAATAAAATCTGTTTCAATGGGAAATTTTTGAAAAGAAAGAAAACAAATGGAGCATTGATGGGGGAATGCTTACGATTGCTTCATCCGCAGAAACGGCTATGCTTTTTCTTCGACTGCAAACGCTCACGTTGTCTCCAAATTCTCCACTCATTTCATCATCGACATCCTGAGAGAATGGTTTCCATTAAAAACAAATGTATTATTTCAAAAAAAATTTATTACTTAATCTACAGAGTTTGGAACGACAAAGGTCGGAACGTTTTCTGAAAAATGAATGATCATAAAAATGATAAAATCGTTTTAAAACTTACGACTTCCGGTGGTACACCTGTAACACTACTCAGAATACTGCTTCTCCTTCGAAGTCCCATATTTTGTCTTCTACTGAGTTTTAAAAAAACATCCTCAAGAGTATCGAGATGATGCATTTCCATCAATCTTCTCGGTGATTCTTCGGCCAAAAAACGTCCACCTCTCATGAGACCAATAATACCGGCTTGTCTTGTTTCTTCAATATAATGCGTCGTAATTATAATTGTTTTGTTTCCATCTTTCGTTATTTGCACGAGATGATTCCATATACTCTGACGTAATACCGGATCGACACCTACGGTTGGCTCATCGAGTATCAATAATTCAGGATCAGCAAGAAGAGCAGCCGCAAATGATACTCTTCTCTGTTGTCCACCTGATAAATTCTTAACGAAACGATCTTCGGAAGGAAGTTCGAGAAGCTACGGAAAATCAATTGATATCATTGCCTCAAAATTCGTGTTCATTTCTTTTAAATTTATTTCCTATTCGAGAAATTATTTTGTTGAACAGCCAGTTGCTTGCAATAAATTTTCTGATTACTTTCTGATTTTCATTAAATTGCTATGATTAATTTTACGATTTCAATTAATGTTCCATCACTAATTGAAATTACTTAATTAAAAAATTGGAATTTGTACAAGAATAAAAACGTCTCTAAAAGTTTTACCTTCAGCAAGAATTCCATTTTTGTGTCAATCTGATCGGTAGTCATGTGCGCACACCAACCGAAATAAAGGAAAGTCTCACGTATGGAGAATTCCCCATAGAGAGCAATTTCTTGGGGCATATAACCGACTCTTGGTCCAGGGACACCAGAACCTTTGGAACCTGGTCGTCCACCGAGTACCCATATTTCCCCCGCTTCGAGTCGTCTGCGTCCAACAATGCATGACAAGAGGGTTGTTTTTCCACAACCACTTGCTCCCAATAGACCATAACTGTATCAATAACAAATTTATATGAATTTCTACCGATCGCAGAGTTTCTTACGTCCAGGAAATGAAAAAAAAACGTCACTTCGTCTTTAAATATCGTCATTGACTATAAAAAAGCGACGTAATTAGCTTTTTACAGGCGAGTACGATTGGTCTCGATTCCTGTATAGAATTTCTTTCGAATTGTAACCCAAATTCAAACGTACATTGTTCCCTTTGGCACAGTCATGTTGAGACCGTCAAGAATGACGTTGGGATTGCTCTTCGGTCCATATTTTTTGAACGCTCGTCTGACACAAATCGCTTGTCTTCTTCGAGTGTCAAGGTTCGAGGCCTGAGTTTGAAATTGTGCCCTTCGAGTTTTGAGCTCGATCGAGGCCACTGGAGCTGTGGTGGTTGCGCTCGGTGTCTCCATATCTGAATTTCAAAGGTTTTTATTCAAAATTTAACGAAGTTATTAGGCTAACCAGCATTGAATTTCCGTCTTGGAAATGAGAACTGAACAACAACAGTCAAAAAAATATGTTTTGGGCTGTTGTGGAGACTGTTAAAACCCGAACAAAATGCCTTTATGACTTTTCAATGAGTCTTCGAATAAAACGTGAGCCTGATAACTTCAAAGGACAATGCTTAAGAAGATCTCGCACATAAAGTGAGAATGCTACCAAATTGATGATGCACTAACAGCAAAGATTCTAAGCTTTGCTTCAAGATTCATTAAAAGTTTCTAGCACACGTGGTTGATGTGTTTCATCAGCTCTGGAAAGTGGCCTCAGGAACGAATTTTGAGATTAATTATTTGCAAAAATTAGACGTTAAACACTTAGTTACTGTGCAGTCTCATAGAAAGTACGAAAGTATTGTCTCGTGTTATTATGTCAATACTTTGTAACCCTAAACGTGGATCGTTTCACTTTTTCATATCGATAAAAAGTGCAAAGTCATGCTGACTGGGATGTTTTAGTATTTACATTTTAAGTGTTACGAAGCACTGTAACATCATCAGATTGTTTAATAACAAATATACAACATTTTGGTTGCCCATGACGTTTTGTTGATAAAATAAGATTTCAACAAAGTATCGGACCAAAGAAAAAAAAAATAGGTCAAGGTCAAAAATTAGTTGGTCAAATACGAAATGACTCATGGATCCACACAAATATTTAATGTCAATAGTATCGAGTTTACTTGTTACATGCATACCAACGAAAATTATGCAATGATAATTAAACGTAAAAACGAGCACGATTACGGAGAAGTTGTGAGTGTAATACACACCGGGTATTTGTTTCGCATACGACTCAACAACTTTCGTAACCGTAGGTATATCTGTTAACTGGATTCGATCAGTTAGTGTGTACGAGACTGCCGAACGGTCCAGCCGGATGTATGTGGTGTATCGGTCCTCGTGTAAAAATATCCATCTATCTCTCTTTCTCTATCTCTTTCTCCCAATGAATTTCAGAGACTATCGAGGGAAAAGTCGAGCCTCGTTGGGCTCACAGCGATATTCTGTCTTGATCGTGTGCGAACTTTACATAGTTGTCCAATAAATACCGATCCACGTTGATGATAAAGAATTTTCAATCGACACACGATGTATTTTTGTGCTGTAAATTTGTACTTTTCATTCTAAATGTTAAAACGTAATACTGGAAAACAATATGGACAAGAAACAATCTCGTTCCACGATGACATTTGAATTGAAAAATTTTGACAATCAGGTAAAAACGAGAATTCCAATAATTGTATTAAAAAATGTAGATTTGACAACGAAATACATGAATGTTGAATAAAAATATCAATGAAATCATTGTTTTTGTTTAAATTCTCCACCATTCCTGGCAAAATAAATTTTGTTCCCTTTTCCATTGTGTTTGTGTCAACGAATCCTTCTATGATATAACATTTATATAACATATCGATGGCTAAAATTAATACGAAATCGTTCAATGACGAAAACATCTTTTGGGAAAGTAAGAAACACAAATGTCCTCAGGGGGAAAAAGAATGAAGAATTTTTTATCTCAGTGGAACTGCGGTCACGCTATTAACTTTCTGGAATTGTAGTGCCAACAAAGTATATTTGTTTTGTGAGGTATTTGAGGAAGAATGACGATAATACTTCAAAGAATCAACCAGATAGACGTGATTATTTTCACGTTCGAATGTCATTATCTCGTGGAATACAAAATGATAATTAAGCAAAAAGCATTCGAATGGAATAAACTTAATACCTGTTGACAAGAAAAATTATTTTTGAAAAATAATTACCCAACAAAATTTCAATAGAAAGATTTTCATGAATTAGCTCACTGCTAATTGGAACTTGACCCAGTTATGACTGGTGTGACCTCGGCATTAAATAATGAATCGTAATTCAAATTCTCAAAATGACAATCGATTTATCGGTTAGCACTCGGACTTTAGCAAAACTTCGAACGAATAAACGAGTTTAAATACCTTGAGAAAAAAGAAAAAATCCGGACCTCCTGCCTTTCGTTTCACGCAATATGTATTCTTTCTCCGATTTTTTTCTCTCGATTTAAAACGATTACGATGATGTAACGCGTATAGCCACGGAACTCTCACCCATTCCTTCTGGACCAGAGAATTTTCATCGAAATTCTATTCCAGAGTGATTCATCGTCATTTTATTACTTTCATTATTATTATGTTCAATATTATTGTCATCATTTTTCAACCAACAAAAAGCTGTAGAATAAAGTTAAACTTTCAACGAAAATCGTAATAATAATAAGTAGGTCGTGTGGAGTAAGTTTCAAAAAAATTGTAAGTTGTTAGATTTGAAGAAACTCAGATTTGAACACATTCATTATACAATCAATATTACAATTTTGATGAAATTATTTAAAATTTTCTTTCATTAAAATTCATCGTTTTGATTGTAATATATCAATAATGGTTTAATGATTGAAGAGTTTGGAAAGTCTTTGGCGAATCTTCGTCATCGTTTGTGCCAACGTTTCAAGGATGGCTTTAATGATTTTAAGCGGACGTTGCGGAAACTCTCAGCGATGTATCTCCTCCTCAAATCCTTCCTCTTTCACTCATCGCCACCCAAATCAAACAGTGAAATCATCCTTTCAGAAAGAAACGTAATCTCAGAACTCTCCCCCCTTTAACGCCAACACGAAACAGTTGGCTCTCGAGTTTCAATATGAATGCTCGTGGAAATGTCACAATAGTTAAGATCCAATGGTGGTTACGTCCAGGAAAAAAATTTCATAAAATATATATTGACTTATAATACGAGTAGGAGAGGTTGAGCGAAAGAGCACGAGAGTTAAAGAGAGTGTCGAATATTCATGCGTCTTACGTAAACTATTTCGGAGGATTCATGCTTCTTTTTTTTTTTTTCTCACCCATATATCTCGTTAATGTTTAGTTGCTATCAAAAGAAATGCGATGTGGATTTAAAAAAATGAAATGAAAAAAAAAAAAAAAAAAAAAAAAACAAGACAATTCTTTCCCTATCACTTATTTTTTCTATTCACCAAAAGCCCTTCCAAATTTTGCTTGCAACCGCTTGTTTCTCATGCAAAATGTTGTCATTTATTTGCTCGTTTAGTTGTGCACTACGAGGAACTTGGAAAAATTGCTTTTCATTTAGCGATCGATGCGCAAGCCAGCACGTGGCTAAGCTGGTTATTCATCAAATACTGTCCCAGCCAGAACTTCTTGTATGGGAAATCGTCAAATCCAAATTAATCGATTTTGACTTTGTAATTTTAAAATAAGTCGTAACAATTTCGAGTGTCGTCCATGATATTGGAATCGATCCGTTTATTATTCGTGATATGATTGTGAGACTTTCGGGTTACCATGACAACGAGAGAATAGAAGAAGCGAAATGACAGCATCGCGTGCTCAGATAAAAAAATAAATACGATTCTTGTGCACTAGATGTATTTTTGTTATTAAATAAATTCAATTTACATTACTCAATGAGTATTGTTATTATCATTCTTCATTCCTTCGACCATCCTCATATTAACATTTATAAAAAAATCGAAATGAATGTCAAATATCTTGACAATTTTATTTTCTTACTGATTGTTTTTGAGTTGAGTAATTTTTGTCACATCAAAGTTGGCAAAATTGAGAATAATGCGAAAACAAAAGAATTACAAATATTAATGAAGCAACGCAGCAGCTCGACGAATCCAGCGGTTTTATAAGTCATCGAATCAAATGAAAATAATTTGAATGTCTGCCACGAAATTGCTCTGAACCATTGTTTACTTGTTTTTATTTTGATTCACGTTGACACAGTTAAGCGAAATTTTGAATAAAATTGAGTCTTTCTGGCACGCGATGTAAGATTCCATTTTGTTTGATCGAGTAAAAAAAAAAAAGAATAAACGAAATACCGATCGCCAAGTCCGGGGCGGGAGAAAATGTGCGGCAGCCAAAATGTGTCGCAACTAGCGCAAAAACCCGTTTGGTAGGTCACTGGGATTCCCCTTAAAAAATTCAATTAAGCGATCGAATGATCTTCGAATAAAAAACCCGATGAGGAAAAAAATCTTCTCGGGATATATGCGCACGATTCCCAATACAATAATAAACCAAAGATCAGAAATGATAAATCGAGGGTTCAAAGATCGAAAAAGGTGAGCTGTAGATGTAAACAAAATAGCTCTACGTCAGATTATAAAAACTCATTATTTCAGCAACGCAATTAACTACAAAATAATCCGTGTTGTTTGGAGAAAAAAGATCACGATCTTTTGTATTACAAAAAATTAAAATCAATATTTTATGATAGTCTAAGAAAAGCTAAATTATTTTCTCATAATTTCGTTTGGCATTAGGGAAAGGATAATAAATGAAGTGGTTTGACTGCACAATTTTAGGAATGAAAATGTCAAAGAAATGAAGTGTCATTGATATTATTAAGTTTTAAATAAACGTGCCAACATTTGACCCCATTTTGATGCCGATAACAAGAAAATTTCCTGATTGATTACTTGCCAATTACATTTCAATTGGTTTGTGTAGAATTCAAAAAATGGAGAGTTGTTTGATTGATTTTTTCACAAAACATCTCTCATTAAAAAAGGTGCAATTTGTTCTCAATGCAACAATGTCAGTCAGTTATTCAATGAAGCAATATTCAATGGCTGGATGATTTTGTGAGTTTTGAAATGTTCATGCACGAGAAAATTCACAGGTTCTTGTCCATCTACGCGATCGTAGAAAAAAGACAGAAACACATCACATTGTGATGTTTCGAAATATTCCCTGGGAGTTTTTTTCTGATTCATTTGTGCGTCTTCCCTAATTAAGAAGCTTTCTAGACCGTTGAAATTAAATGAACCAATTTTCGAGAGACTATTCCAAGCTTTGTTATGAAATAAAATAAAAACTGAAATGTCAAAAGAAAAACGTTCACATGTATTTTTTCGACGCCCTCAAAACCCAAACAATACAATTCTAAACAGCTCCGAAACTCACCTGATCAATAAAGAAAAGCACGAAACCGTAGCACTATGATAACAAAATAAAACTCACTGTATCCAAAATTTCGAATAACGCGCGCTAATTTGCCGATTTATTTGAACGCGATTCCCTGGGGTATGTAAAAAAAAAAAAAAAACGTTCGAGCGCTGGTCCGCAAAACTATTTGTCATTGGCAGGAGACTAGTAGAGAAACAATTAAATACATTAAGATGAAAAATCGAAGTGGAAAACTAATAACAAAATTAAAAAAATAATAATTATTATATCACTAAAATCGCGCAATTACGCGAAAGACGCCGCACTGTGGCGAACAAAGAAACGAGAGTGGCCGGTTCGCGAAGCCACTGAGAACTGGCTCGACAGCCACCAGCACACGACGCGGAGAATCAAAGAGACTTGTGCAACATCGAAGCCCGGCATTACAGCCGCGATGTGGGAATAAAATACTACAGTGGGAGTTGGGTCGTTCGGCTGCTGTGGCTCCTTGGGAGAAAATAAAAAAAAATAAACGCAGCCTATTGCTGCTGGACCACGCGAGAGCCTCTCACAATATACACATTGCGGCGTTTGAAGCGCGCCCATTATCGAACTATCGAATTAAAAGGTCGAAATCGCGAGACAGGCTTATCTTTAAGAATTTAATAATATTTACCAGCAGAATTTACAAGAATTTTATTAGCAAATAAGATTTATCGAATAAGAAGAAACTTCTGGTTTTTATTGATAAATTTGTGAATGGCGATCGATCTATCGAATCAAACTGGAAGACTGATGCGTAAAAGTCACGAAGAAAATTATTTGTGATTTTATGTGGCAAAATATTGAGGACAGGGTTTTTTTGTAATTCAAATTTTGCCGGTATAATTATAATCTGTGAATCAACTTCGAGGTCTTCGCACCTGTCTTAAGATATATTCGTATTTACATATATATGTATAGAGTCACATGCAATACTTGATCTCGCGTATGGGTGCACGTGAACGCATAGTATACAGAGTGAAAGTAACTTTTGTCAAATTATTACGCGAGCCACCTGACAAACGAGCTTACTTCATGTCGTCATTCGATTCCTCGAGAAAAAAATAGTCCCAGTTTTTTTTTTCATTGATTAATCATGCATCTAAGTCTTATAACAGCTATTTTACGACGATAAAATGATAATTCGAAATGAAATCAATATTCTAGGAGAACACATTTGCAGTTAGCTTGTTTTCTTACAAGTTTGATGCTACACATGGGATGATGATTGTTACTTCGTTCAATTATTTATCATCCAGTCTGTCCACTTGTCATTGTAGATTTTTCGTGAAATTCGCAATGGCGCAGATTTCTCACTACACGAAGCATACAATATTGTATAGGAGTTTAAAAAGAGTCCGTGTCAGCATACATAAAATTACTTTTTTTCTTTCAATTATAATAGGCATATGAATGTTGGCTCGCAAAAACTTTCACGGACGCTCGTGTTTCATCAGCCAAGGCATTGAAGTCACCGAGATCTCAATCCCAACGCGCCACTCAATTGGAGTTTCGGACGAACAGAGACTGTGTTCGTAATATATTAAATTATGTTAATTTTTTGCTGACACACCTTGATTCGATGAATCAATTGTTTTTTTTTGTTGGATAAGAATTTTCAAATTTACAATATTATGAAAAATCTGATTAAGTATTGAAATGTGGAATTCTGTAAAACAGTTTTTAGCAAAATGCTATTTGCTGTTACTACGATTACGCCTGTATGCTTTGACCCAAAAATGAAACAAAGTTTTCTCCACGAAGTTGACATAAAAAAAAAAACCAGTTATTGTCATGATTGATTTTTAATAAAATGTGTATCCGAAAAATGACAGTCGTTTGAATCGTAAAGGCGAGATTCTGACAAATATGTCATTATTTTATTTTATTCTTTATCGTGAAACAAAAAACTCTAGTGTTTGAAAGAGGAATCGGTCAACAAAGAAAAGATAGATGTGTAAAAGTTCTCCGTATCAAATATTATCCAAATTGGACGGTTAGCTGTCCAGATAAAATTGTTATCGTTTTAAAAGCACCATGTTAAAAAAAGTATTTTGATGTTGCAGCATCTGTCACATTGATATGAATTTTCCTCTCAGCAAGCTGCAACTTGTTATCGATAACTGGTAAATTTTTAGAATTCACGTCCAAAGGGTGACTCCATCGACATAAAATATATTTGCAATAACGAATTTGGTCATTTCTCCATGTGCATGCAAGCCATTAGGTAGAACAACTGTGACAGTTCAGTTCAGGTGATTTTCAAATTGACTCTCACGATTGTTTGTAGCTGGAAATAAATATTTATATCGAATGCAACAGATTTAATTGTAGGCAACGCGTTTCTTTCCATTTGTCGTGTTTACTAATAAGAAACAGTGTTAATTCAGTAAATCAACATGTAAACCAATACGGACCTTGTCCAACCTCGGAGTCGATGGCGAGAATGAAGTGGGGGAAAACGGAATTTCTTTGTCATCTTCTGTCGAGATGTTTTTGCAATAATTAAGTGTTAATTGAGGTTTCTCGAAGCTGTACCCGTGGCGTTGTTTATAGAAATATGAATAAAAATCCTGAGTGTATATGAGTTCGTGCAGTTATGTATTCGAGTGCGAACAGCAGAAGGGAAAAGAAACAGCATATTTTTAAAAATCGGTGCAAAGATCTCGACCGTGAGGTTTTGTATCGTGATTTATATAAGGAGTTCTAAAAGTTCCACTTTGGCTGTGAAGAGTTGAATCCCCAAAGACAAAACAATGGAAATCCGAAATTATCTCTCGGAATGGATTAAATTTTTGTCATCAAAATAGTGTACTTCTTAAAACAATAAAATTCACAGTTGAGATGACAGAAATTCGGGTCATAAAATTAAATAATTTTCTTCGACGTACTCAACAAAATATTTGCATTGATCCCACAAGAAAGTCGGGTTTTCAGAGAAGTCGTTGCTTATGTTTCTTTTTGATGGTTCGTGAATGAAGATTATTATAATTAATTTGTGACAGTCAATCTGTTGCCAAGAAGGCGTAGAAGAGCGCTTCTACTTCTAAAATGAAAGAAAACTTTTCGGACCTGAATCTCCCCATCAATATTTATTCCCTAAATATTCAGCTCGAATTTCACGACACCCGCTGTATTATTAATAATACGTTGCAAACAGTATACACGAAGATCACAAGAGACGAGATCGCCGATGTCAGTGTCACTTTGGACCTAAGTCAAGGATTCTGTTCCCCTGTCTTTCGTTATTAATATATAAGTTACGCAAATGAAACGCACGACACTGCGGTCACGTTCCTCGTCTTCTTCCATGTACGTTCACGCGATTCTGTCCCGGAGAATAGATCGCAAACCAACTTTTTCAAACATATTTCATTGGATTCTTGTCTGAGTAATAAATAATGATATAAAAATAATAATTTAAATATTCAATTGTGCAATTTTTTTACAAATCACGGAATGGTAACATTTATTTATCTTTTTGTTGAGGCGGAAAAATGCCTTTCTATTTTAATAATCCTTTTCCCGTCTACCGGACAGAAGAATTTTTAGAAATCATGGGTCATTATTATTATTATTTGAAAAGCACTATTGAGCATGACTAGCAGCTGTTATGAAACTTTATGAACAATCAAATCAAGAAATGAAGGGAAACGTAAATTTTATTGGTTGCAATTTTGTAAAAAAAAGGTATTAATAGATTGAATAAAGGCTCAAGAAATTATCGTACTTTTTGTTTTCGTAGAAAGTTAAAAGAATTTATGGCTTCCGAATAATTGTGCAGAAACGTATTGACGGAGGGCAAAGATGCTGGAAATGACGTGGTTGAAATTAAACACGAAGGGCTATAAAATTGTTTACGAGAAGACGGGAAACGTTATATGAATTATTTTCGTTACATGTGTTTTATTGTTTTTATACCACAGAGGTTAGTCTTGGACGGTAGATTCTCTGGAGGACGTCCACTTACTCGTTAAAGAAAATTTGCTATACCTATATTTGTACCACACGATTTTTCAGACATTTACCTCGAGATGAGACTTTCCCCATACCAGCTACCGACCTCACGATAAAGGGGGCTTGAACTTATTATCTTTTTCGTTCAAATATCCATGTCCAGAAAAGTTAAGTCAAAGATATTTACATGTTTTTTTTTTTTTGAGAGACGGTATGAAAACAAAAGTAAAAAATGAATGTCAGTATTTCGAAGTTATTATTCATGATCCGGTTTCTCAGAATTTCTGTTCGTCCTTGTAGCTGAATAAGAAAATTGTTCTTCGTCTGGTCACGTTCTTTATTGTATTAATATGAAATATAATTTCGAGCCATTCGTATTGGCTCGGATTTAAACAAAGAATATTTGTTAAGAATATTTATTTAATGTTCAAATAACATTGCTATAGTTAATTATTCAGAAAATAATTGAAAAATTTGAATCGGTTGATTCGCAAGGTAAAAATTCAATCTCGAGACATTTTATTTCTAAGGTTCGGCGATTATTTTCAGCTCCACGAGTCGAAAAACAAATTACGATCAAGACTATATGCTTATTTTTGTTTTACAAGAAACACAATTCGGAAAAGGAACTTCTTCATGGTTTTATGAAAGTTTCCTTCCTTCTAAATGGCTTTTCAAAGAACCAGCAAAGGGCTGAAAGGATACGCAGGTTTTAGTATCCAATCTAGAGGATCGTAAAAAATTCTTCCCTCCGATCTTTCTGGGAGAACTTTAAATAGACAAAAAAGACCAGAAAATAAATTTATTGTTCAAGATTTCAAAGTACCTGCAGCTGAAGGAACTGTTTACAAAAAGAACGTCAAAATTCCGCATGTATTTTTGTTCGAGTAAAACCACCAAGTTTGGAAGCTTTTCTTTATATTCGATAAAACTGCAAAAAACATATCTATCGTGTGTCCTTCTTCGAGTTATTTCAACACAGAGACGATTAGCAAAAAGCAGAATCTAATTCTCAAGTTTTCATTCTGAGACCTGAATTTTATTTAGTTTCGTCCTGACTTGAATGTTCTTTAGGCTGTTAAATTTGTAATTTGCCAAGGATTTTGTTGTTTTTTGTTCTTTTGTATATTTTGTATTTCAATTTTTCCCAAGGCTCCTTCTTCCATTTTTGTCGGCTCGATAAACATCGTGACCAATGAGATTGAGAATCAAGATGAATGAGCTCGTAAGCTACGTCGAACGTATATGAAAAACGACAATGACTCTTCCAGTGTACGATATTTTACAAAAGTCATTTGCATGCAGACTCTGAATATATAAAAACTCGTCAAATATCGTGGATTGCGCATGCCTCTTTCCCAAGAATCCGCGAGTCTACGTAGAATTTGCATAAGGTGGAAAATTAATTCAGCACACCTAAACTTCATTTATTCTTAAATTATACTTGGCATCGCTCTTGTTTTTTTCTTCCACGGTTAACTTTTCGAGCGACGATTGAAAACGTTGTCACTTTTATGAATGAAAAGTTTCAACAACTCCTTAAGCAGACTATTTTGCTACGAGATTGAAAGTGGACAATGCTATGAATAGACAAGAAAATGTCAAAGAATTCACTACATCACTCATTTCTTCTTGAATTCAAATTTTTGGGGAACAAAAATCTAAAAAACGTCTAAAAAAAAAAGTCTCATTCTGAAAATGATATTTTCATTTCAGTCTTATTTAAAAATGGGAGAGTTTCTAATGTAAGACCCGCTCGGCGTTTTTTCGATTAATTTCCAAAAACAGAAAAAATCTTTCGGCAGTAAGAGAAGCTGTGGTTTTTCCTCGATCGGATATAGCGTCGAAGTTACAACACATTTTTTTCGAGTTGTTGGTAGAATAGCGTGCAAAAAGGTTTGGTACGTAACATTGAGAGTCATACTATGTTGCATGAGAATCGAGCGCAGTTAAAATTGCCGAAAGGTTAAAGCTCAATCGAAGCGCTTGTTCGACGTTTCATAAAAAAAAAAAAAAAACGTTCGAGAAAAACATAGAAAAAATGATAACGCAAAAAAAGTCTTGATGTGAAACAGTAATAAAAAATATTTAAAAAACAATTTGAAAAAGGAGAGCTAGAGGGGGAGATCGACAAAATAAATTTATAATAATCGAAGTAATTATTGAAATAAATGAAAAGACTTGAAAGAAATAAAAAGACTAAAATAAATCAACTGAAAGGAAATTAAAATGAACAAATGAATGAGGGGCATAGAATGTAATATATTGAATATTACATAGTGATGTGCATATAAAATTTGAAAACAAGATCTCCTTGACGCGATGACGATCGCAAACAAAAAAAAAAACGATCATCAACTTACTAAGCCTCGTGCATGTTAGAAAAATGAATGAGAATACGGACATTGATAATGAACCATCTTCAATTTTCCTCAATGATAATTAACGGGTGTTCAGTGATATAAATCTCATTTTTATGATTGCTCTTATGATCATTGTTAGCCCGTTGTTCGATAGCTCGAAATATCTAATTAACATGGTGAATGATTTGTTCACCATACAACTGGAGAATAAATGAATGAATTAATTTTCATTGACAATAGAATTCGATCAAAAGCTTATATTAAATTAATAATCAACTAATCAATTTAACTATTAATAACAGTGCTCAAAATTTAGATTTTTTGTTTACGCAACAAATCTTCGTGACAAAGGAAGAGTTTTTTTTACTGACTCGTGTCCTAAATGTTCGAAGAAATGCATACGGGAGCACTTTAATTCTCGAATCAACATTCTTTTCCTGCATTCATGTCGTGCTAATTGTGCGCATGCGGAGCTTCATTTATTTTTGCTATGCATAGTGTTGAGCTCCCTTCGCCGATCAAGAACTTTTTAAAATACGAACTGTGCGACGTGTTTCAAGACAATGAATCCAGAGGAAGATAAAAGTGTAAAGGAACGATCGAGGAGATCGTTTCATCAGTCAAGTTGCCATTGTTTATCGTTTCGAGACCCAAAAGGTAAATATAAGTTCCATTTTTCTTTGAACTTGTGATCATAGAAAAACTTGATACCCATGATTCATGTTTTGATTGTAAAAATTGATTGCTTTCTATTTAATTAATAATTATTTTGTCAAATCATAATCAATTGGCCAGACACTTGGAGAATTTAGAAGTGTGTCGATTGAAATGAAGTTCGATCAACGTAACGTGAACCGAAATGATTTTAATAGTTGAATTAATAGCCTAAGTAATCTATTCAACTTGCTTGAATAATTTTTTTAAATTTTGAAATTTTGAAATTTTTTGAAATTTTGAAATTTCCTGACATTTTTTGAAAGAACAACGGTTTTTGTATGATAATCTTCTGTTCCTCCGGGCGAAATAATATTTTTTCCGAATCTGTGACCCCTGGGATTTTTTTTCTCAACGATTAATCTTCCCAACTTTTTTCCTCCTAACTTTTTTTCTTCATTTCTCGAGTACACGACGATGAAGATCACGCAACTAACGCAACAGATACTATGTGTATATGCAGATTTTTATGCATATTTATATATGCTTATCGGTTTTTAAATCTGGAAGTATGGAATTCGAAGTTGCAAAAAAGACTGTAAAAGTACAAGCCCATGACGATTGGTTCGTTTGACGTACACGACGTAGGGATGACGTAGATTCGGAGAACCCTGTTTTTTTCAAAGTTAATTGTTCCTGCGTATATCCTATCGATTTTCATTTCAGTTTGTAAAGCCTTAGAACATGGCCTCAGATATTAGGGACTCGAAGAATTGGCTATTTATCCGGAAACTAATTCAAATAAACGAGGAAAAACTAGTATTCATGTTGGAAACATTTAATTGCTGAATTAATAAAACCAAGCTACATAATTATTTATTGTACCAACACATACTTTTTTTAAATCATAATTTCTTCAAACGAAACGATGAATTTAGTGATTTTGATTTTCGAATAAAATTTTATGTTTCGTTATGACTATAAAGTGCATAAGTTTGTAAGAATGCGAATATTAAGGCTACAATTTGATAAGCCACGTCATGCTGTCCACGGGACTGCACGATGGCATGAGACTATTGTGTGACACACGGCATTCGATCGCAGAATAACGCACATACGAACATAAAAATCTTACTCTATATTCAAGTAGGTAACGAAACAAACGAGTGTTTTTCCCCCACGAAAAAAGTGACTTTTCAGATAGTATTTGTTTATCATTTTAATTAATGAGTTATCGCTTTTATGAGCGCACGTCCGTACATTCGAATACATGAATCCATCTAAATGATTTGAATCTAATTCTTCATGGTTTTACGAAAACGAGTAAGAGTTGGTCGCCGTGGAGTATGAATAAAAGCGTTCGAAAATTTGTTATCCACAGTTTTGAAATAATATAGATTTTAATTGGGGATTGTTGATCCTAATTTCGCATCGCAGTATTTGGCAAAATGGTAGTATTTTAGAAAAAAATCATGTATTTTGTATTTTACACTCGAGGTATTGAACGGTGACTGCATCGTGCGTCGGGATCACATTGACATGTTTCTGATCAGTGACAAGGTCAGCCGGTTCGAGGGTGAACCAGTCTTGTTTTGAAAGCGGCGTCCGGCGTCGGAGCTTTTCGTTGCACAAGTTATTCGTTTTATATAGGACGTTATCACGTGGATGCTGCATTTGATGAATAATCTGGTTTTATCCTTGATAACGTCGTGACAACAATTCTATCGTGATTAATATTTTGGCTGAGAAAAAGTTTATTCCTGGGTCTGCTTCAAGACAAAACAACAATTTACGTAGCACGATTGAATGATTTTTTTTGTCACTTTAACTAGTGAGTCAAACAATCAAATTTGAGATTATGCAAAACGTGAGTCGAGTTGATTTAATTGAACCCTAAGTTTTTTTTCTATATCTACAATGGATACATTCAATTTAAACATTATCAACGATCAATAAAGTCGATTTCTACGTGTCCAGCACGAATGATAATTAAGCATACTTACAGTCTTACGAGAAACATCTTTACCGAAATGACAACTCTACCTCAAAAAATTGTACCATCAGCTAAACCACAAAAAAGCACTATATCTCCGAATAGCTCTACCAAACGAAACAACGTACGATAAAATTCAACAAATCAAAATTCAATATGAATTGTTGTGTGATGTCAATGATTTCAAATTATTTGTGCAGTAGGACGAGGAACAGAACCTACTAAAACTTGGCCCTCCAACTTCGACTTTTTAAATTCTGTGCAGCGCTAAACGTATTCGTTTTGACTAATTGAATGGTTGTTGAATAAAATTAACGTTGAAATTAGATAAACATGGAAAATACCTCAAACATTGCTCCAATTTTTCTCAATTTTCATGCAAACAAAGTATAACACAATTGAATTATTGATTTACTCACTCGTCGATGTCTTGATCCACCTCTTACGGACTCGTCCTCCAGTCATCACATGTCGCCAAATCCTGCGAGTACTGCATTGCCCGAATCCATTGCACAAAACGCTCACTAAATCATGTTTCACTTGATTCTGTCCAATCGATGGAGTTGGCTTCCATAATAATCGTTTTTCAATATTTATCAATTATTTCGCGAATTTATAACGATCCGCGCAGGATAAAGTTTGATTTCGAAAATTTGAACACCTAACATTTGTATTTAATCAGAAAAGTACGTTTGAATCCAAATCGAAATATCAAAAAAAAAAAAAATGTAGATCGACGATTTCAATTTTCAACGAAAGTGTTATATTATCGATTAGTTCTCTTAGGAGATGCGATTTATAATCTAGAGAAATGCCAACGTTGACAAACAAACTTTTCGCCCCGTAAAAAAAATTTGAAATTGAATTGAAAAACAATTTTAGAACCAACACTTTTGTTTGAGCTAAAAATTTTGTTATGGCGAGAAAAATCGATTTCATAAAAATTTGAGAGAATCTACATTGAATGCACATTGAATATTGACCGAGCTACCGACCGATCGCAGTCCTCACACAAAAACGTAACACAATTGAAGGATTGTTTGTCGATGTTTTGTTTCACCTCTCAGGAATTGGTTATGCAGTCGTCGCGTGTGGCGAAGTTCCTCGAGTATCCCAGTGTTGAGATCCGTTGGCCAAAATCCAAACATACACGCGTTGCACTTGTTTCCTTCGATTCAATGAAGGTGCAATTCATAATAACGATAGTTTAATATGTTTTTTAATATCAATCCGGTACGAATGATTTAATTTATCCCACACATTAGTTATTTCTTCACGGTTATTTTACGATTTAACACTTGAATCACACCCGCACTACAAATTTCACTTTCGAAAAATTTCACACGCAACTTTGGTGTTCAATCACAAAAACGATAGTGAATTCAAACCGAAATATCCAAGAAATTGTAAACACGAGATTTTAGTTATTGGCGAAAGTGTTTCAGCATAATCGGTGATTTCTATCAAGTTTATTATGTAGAGGAATGCCTACGTTGACAAACAATCTTTTACCCGGTTAAGAAAAATTTGAAATTGAATGGTAAAAAAATGAATCAGAATTCAATAGTTTTTTGTTCGGGCTGGAATTCTTTTCATAGTGGAAAGAATTAGTTTCATGCGAAATTGAATGAATATTGACCAATGCTAAGTGACAGACAGTATAACGAGAGCTCTAACACATCTTCATGGAGACCCGAGCGTGCTCACGATAGTGCCAAGCGTACGAGCGACCTCGCCTCTTCCTACATTATAGCATCGGTAAAATTCTTGAATAAGCCAACGTATAACTAAACATAAAGATGTTTAGCATAAGTTGAATTTTAAAAGAACCGTACAGTCAGCCGAACATAGGTGCTAACTTACTTGTAGCACTACGAAGCTAGAGAAACCCCCGTCGCAAAATTCCGTGCTATGTCATGCGTCGCTAAGTATCGTACCGTGGTAGTACCCGTTCGTGAGGGCTTATAAGCTGTGTGCACATCACACTCTCTCACCAAAGTGAGAATGTGTAATCGGTACATACATATCCCAGTATGCATATACACGACTACAGACTCTCACGTTGATGAGAACTTGATGTGTGCACACAGCGAATAGAGCTTGCTCCCGCGTTTTTATGAATACCGCCGAAGCACATGACGACGAAATGATGATCGAATCGCTCATGATAACTTGAGTACTCCGTTCCGCAGCCAGGGTACGGCCGAGCGCACGGGCGCACGAGCGTTCGCCAGAATCTCAAAGTCGTGTTTAAAGGGTCACTAGACTGTCTGTCACATTAGTATCGGCCTATCCATTCGCTCGCGAAAATAAAACAGGATTTACGATGTACGGTCGAATCAATAAATCATTCGATTGTTTGTCAACGCGGTTATTTTTTGAATCGCCTTTCTTTCTAAATAAAATTTAGAATTTGACAGCTTGGAAAAAATGTAATCACTATTACGAATTATTTGTGTATTATTCATGAAAATAAAAATGTAATTCCTTTTCTTTAATTTTATTCAATAACGTTATTCATTATTTATTAGCATGTGTCGTTTTTCTTTTTTTTCGAATAAAAAAAATTGAATTAGAAAAGATTCTAGGGTTGTATAGTTATTTTTATTCGTTGAGGATTGAGAAGAATTCTACATGTACGATAAGATATTTCGTTCAGTAAAACTTATCCGCGTTGAGGAACGATGAAGTGTACCGTTTAAATCACCGACCAACGCTCAGACCGCACTCTCCGCGTGTCGCCGGCCGGCGCCCGATTTGTACTGATAGCATTATCACGCTCTCTCGCTCCCCCGATCGTCCCGCGCCATCCCCACTAGTTGCGCTTCCCCGCTTCTCCCTTCGCGGCGCGCCGGCACGGGAACTGTTCCCCCACTATGCAGCACGCTCAGCCCAACCGTAGTAAACACACGCGACTCATGGGAGCTCGTAGAACGTAAACAAACCGACGTATACCACACAAAGTTTACTTCGAACTCTGTGATTTCAATATATTGAAAAATAAATTCAAGTAATAATTTTTGTTTCATCAGTCGGCGAATACACTCCATGGTAAAATTTTATTTACTAAGCTCAAATATGTTAAATGGATAATCAACTGTAGAATAAGAAAGAAAAAAATTATTCAATGTTGAATTTTGTACAACCAAATATTATACATTTTTCTTCTTATAATTTTACAAGATTTTCATTTTTATTTAATTTTTACTGCCTCCTAGGATTGGCAATAAATCATTCATTATCAAAACTCCGAATTCACATTACATTGACAGAGAAAAAACCTCTACCCGTATTTCAATTATACAATTCAAAAATAAGTCGACCAATAAACTTTCATTAAATATTAGCTAACTATTATTTCAAAAAACTATAATAATGACGTCATTAATTTTCATTGACGATTTTCAAGCCATAGCAACAATTTAAAAATAAAGATTGGGAAATCTATCTTTCTATTCTCATCGACAATAAAAGTTGATCTTCACGAATTGTAGAAATTGTACTTGGTAGAGGTTTCGTGCGGTAATAAATTACACTGATAGTAAAGTTTTCGTCGGTAGGCTAGGATGGTGGTAGAGGTAACTCGATAGAGATTTATTCTGACATCAACTGCTGGCAGAGTTCGACCATGGTAGTTTTCAAATCATGGTAGACTTTCCCATTGTTAGTATTTTTTCAGCTGTAGAAATTTGTTAGGACAAAGTTCGTCTAGTACAGATTCCGTTTGACATGCTTTTCTTGTGGTTGTTTCATCTGGAAGAGTTGTCTTCGAAAGTAGAGCTTGTTTGTGGTGTAGCTGTGATGGTACCGTTTTTTATTGAGTCGAGTTTTTGTTTCGGTAAAGATGTTTCTGGTGGATCCGTCAGTACGCCGATACTTTAGTTTCAACGATCGGTAACGTAATTTTCAAGCAAACTTAGAAAGTTAACTCCCTTGGTTACGTTTTGGTTCAGTTGGTAAAGAACTTTTGTCGGTAAAAAGGCAATGATCTACAGATCATTTGCGTATTGTGCTGCCACTTACGAGACCGAGTCTTTATAACGGTTAACGGGTCGTCTAAGTGGATCACGAAAGTAAGAAGGGTTGACTACGATCCGGCTAAGATGTAGACTCAAAATGAAGTAACATTATTGTGCAGCGCTACCAACACCGAAGTTGGGACTGACAAAAGACGACGTGGATATTGAAACGAGATCCACCACTCGATTCCCCTCCCCACTATTTTATTTACACTCTGTGGGCCTCTATTCTCAATCCGATCTTCCTCATGAATTTACCGAACAGTTCACTACGCGACAGCAACAAGATCGTTCCACTGTGTAATATTATTTGTCTCGGAGACAATTAGACAACACAATTTGCACGAACGAAATAAGGACGAATAATGAATAATCGTGACTGAGAATATTCGACTGTGTCAATCGATCACGACGTTTGCAAAATCGGTTCATCGACAAATATTTGAGAATAAACGATTTTTTTCGAATAATAAAATGATCGCTGTCACATTTAAGTTAACGTGATTAAGATTCGTAAACATTTCGTGATGGCTCTTCTGGATTCGTTAGACCAACCGTACGTGTAGTGAACAGATAACGATTTTTAATCAATGTTTTCGTTGTTCTAAGATTTTGGGAATTTTCAGACAGAGATTTAAAAAATTTAATTGCATTTTTATTACATGATTATATTCACTGATTTCTCAGATACAATCAATCAATTGTTGCTATTAATTAATATCGGTATTTGAGATCCAAATTGTAAATAGATCCTTTCATAATGAACCACCGGAAAATAAGCCTTTTTTTCACCCACCTGTGAAGACAATTTTGACCAAAGCCAAAATTCAATGAATAACAGTGCTACGTACATATCATTGCTGAAGAAAATAAATACGTGAGTGAAATTGTTCCGAGCCAACTTGAAACTGTTAAAAACGTACCACGAGGAAAAATTGGCGCTCGTTTGCGCGCGCTTGTCCATTACGAGGGGAAAGTATAATAGAGGGCACACACGACTTTTGTAGCCGGTAAGTTGGCGCAAATAATATAGGCAAACATTAACGACATTGTTATTGCGGTGATAATCACAACATACGATTTTTTTTGTTATATAAAACTGCCAACTTCAAACGACTATTGAGTATATTGTTTGACCATAATTTTCCGGCCGGAAGTAAACTGATAATCTGGAAACAATTTTCTTCGTGTGACTCGAGTTGCGGAATCTTACGAAATATTTTATTCGAAGCTGTACTTTTTTGAAAATGATTATCAATAGATTTCATTAAAAAGTTCAAATTTTTTGTATTTGAACCGAAAGATGAATAGAATACATAATTTAGTTTTTTTCAATTCAATCAAAATTCAAGATCAAGTAAATTAATGATCATGAGAAACTGTCGAAAACCTTGTTCCATTTTATTTACAAGACGATTTTCGCTATGCGATTTCATACATTTATGCTATCTCCAAAAGTAACGTTATACGTTTAAAAAAAATATCATACGGAGCTCCAAAATGAAAGAGAGAAAAAAAACTGTCGGGAAGATGGCGATCGATCGGTATAATTAACTGTTATAAATTGAAATGGAATTTTGCATGGTTGTCGAATGTGTGTTTACATGAAATATTGCAGGATCTGATGGCGAAGTATAACTGAGAAGCCATTCCTCAATGTAAAATGTAACACGACGGCTTATAAGTTGAGTATAATTTTGGGAGAAGTTTCGTCCATAAATATAGAAAAATTCACTAATATTTAATTGTAAACACGATTCATGGTGGTCCGTCGCAGTTTAAAAACAGTATTTTGCCCCGAAATATCCATGCAAAAATATTTGTTCAAAGTTATATAAAAAACCAGACACAAAATAATACTGAATTAAAAACCTCTTGTTTTTAAATACGGATTACGAGATTTGTATATAGAATGGGACAGTTTCGAAGTGATTTATGATGCTACTGGATCGTATGTTGAACATATGAGAATCTCACATCCTTTAGGTGTTATGTCGGTCCAACAAAGGAGATGATATCGGAATATAAGTGGTCGTAGCAATCGCGCGATCTGACCACAACTATAGAGAAGAGAAGAGGGAGAAGAAAAAATGGCAACTGGGTAGAAAGTAATATAGCGGAGAAATTTGCTATGTTACGGAGACAGAAGGAACTTCGTCTTCAGGAAGACAAAGAAAGAAAAATGAAAGATTCGCATACCTATAGATAAAATACATAAGCATGAATATTAATTTAAAAAATATTTCATTTAATTAATTAATCAAGCATCTGATTCATGGATTGTAATTGAGAAACTACTTATAAAATGGTCTTAATGAATATTTTACCGGCATTTTTACACAGTTCGAAAGGAGACTTTATTTAAAAAAAGTACGTAAATAAAATCTCATGAAAATTTAATACAATTTTTTGTATACTTACGAACTTTTTTTTTTCATCAAGAGTTGATACGTCACATAGTAAAAATTACTTACAATTCAAGATTGTTCCTCGTTCCTATTTCGTAACGGTCGTTTTTCACGTTATTGTCCACGTTGTAAATTAAAAAGCTTTTACATGATATTATTCGGTGAACTGAAGTGGAGTTGCTTTTTCCGGTCTGTTGCACATTTTATTTTTCTTCTCTAGTCTGAATAAATATGCTAACCTCGATGAGCAGTGGAAAACGAGGGGGATAAAAGAAAAAAATATGTTTTGCATGATGTTCCATTGTTCTGACGGGATATTTTATGAAAATTCAGAAAAAAAGTTGTAACTTCTGTTTGTCTAGGAAATGAAAGACATCTTTTTTGATTATGGATTAAACGAAGCATATGTAACAATTTATATTTTTGTGAGTTTAAAAATAAATTTTATTCGAGTTTTCGATATTTCATGAGTGTTCAGACCTTCGTGATCAAAACGGATTCACAAAACGAACTCGTGGAAAGATTATTATGTATAAGCCCGTAAATAATTCAAACTAATTCATAACCCTGTTCAAGCATGCCTAAATGGAGCAGATAGGGTTGTCGCTATAGGATATTACACTTTATACATACATACGCGAATAATCGATCTACAGCTTATTCAGAAACTTTTCTAGAGTTATAGCTTCAGTTTCCTCTCCGAATTCTCGAATAACGCGTCGAAAGAGAAACCGTGCTTCGCCATAATGAATTTCAATTCACGTCGAAGGATTAATGGTAATATATAAATCGTGCAATAAACGAGATGATCATTGTTGTAGGGGAATGGAAGAACGATAAAATTGAATTATACAGCGGGCATGACTAATTGTTCCGAAAAAAGTGTTTTTGTTATCCCATGGATTTAAAATTCTATTATTTTCCTTGAATATAAAAAACCAATATTAAAAATACGTTAAAAACATCATCCCCGGACGACGGTTTCGCGTAAAATATGATCGTGTTGACAAAACGGTTTTTTTAGTTTATCATTTTTCAGCCTAAACAAATAAAAAAAACTGTTTATTCCACATGATCTTTGGTCGAACTTTTTTGTTATTTGCACTTTTCTCGCAATAGTTCAGCACTCCGGTTTAATGTTCTCTTTCGTAAAAGGAGGAAAAAAAAACAATAAAAATATTGAAGAAGCTTTTAGTATCGAAAAAGCCTTCGATTAAGTCAAGTGTCATTTGACAAAGTTATTCTCTAACAAAACGGGCTCGAACTTTGAGCCACGTTCATCATGAATAAGTCAGATAAACGTCTCTCGTTCGTGGGTGTTCGACATAATTTTAATGCTAAATTTATTGAGGCCATAAATGCATCACAGGTACAGTGATAAATTTTTATCTCTATTTAAAAAATCACTCACGATTGTTATATACCCGGAATCTTAGGACATTTTGGAGAAGTATTGTACTTCGAGGATTCAGCGAGAAGACATTTTTTGTTGTGCATCTCACGAACTCGCTGAACATCTTCCGCAAAACGTGACTCGCTTCGTTCTGGTGTTTATAAAAAAAAAAATAATCATTCCTCTCCCGTTGTGTTCCGCATAAAATATCAAACGCAAAAAAAAATTATAAAAGAAAATGGAGTGAACAAAATTGTAAACTTTACTTTCGTTAGTTTAAATCGTTAATCATATCAATTTTCTTATCGTCTCAGAAAATCTCGGGCAACTTAAAAACTGCAACGGAATTGCAAATAAAAAAAATATAAACTTCAAGCTCTTTATATATTAATCTCATTAGCAAAAATTGTAAAGGTGATTTGATGAGCTTTCTCGCAGCCCGTTTCGTAATGCTCGAACGAATGATTATTTTCTTTCGACTTAAAAAGTGGGTTCAACTCGAGAAGGACCATTCAAAAATCGACCACTTGTGGTCGATTTTTAACATAATAACTCAGGTATTAGCGCATCGCGATTTCGTTTATTTCGTCACAATATTGCCGCAGGAGTAAAAAAAAAAGGGAAGAAAGGTCTGCAAAGAAACGGAGCTTGTGTAAAGGCATTGAGAAAAGTGAGTTATAAATTATTATGTCATCTGGTCCCTGGGGTAAGAAAGAGAGAGAGATAGAAAGATTGACTCTAAGTGTTTTGGGCATTACACTATCCTATACTGTGTATATTACTATGCTCGTAACACTTTCTGAAAACTTTCGTTCGTCTTTCGTGTGCGCTCACCGCGGATGAGATCTTGGACAGACAGCTCGAGCTCGTTATGTCATCTCACTATTGCTGTTCTTTCGGGACAAGGAAAATTTTGTGGTTGATCATTGCAGCGCGATTGCGTGACATCGGATTCGAAAAAAAAATTAAATCATAATCCGTATCTTTTTTTTTAAATTAACATTAAAATGATGATAGCTAAATAGTTGAATTAAAATGAAGTAATATATTAAATTATAACTCATTCAATTTTGCTTTCGAATTGAAATGGCACATCATTGAATTGGAATAATAATCCATGCAGCTGATTATACACGGAAATTAAAAAAATCTAATCATTTAATATTCTGTCGCAGTGTTTTTCTGATGAAAATGATAATTGTCGTGAAATAAAAAAGTGAAATATACGTTGATGTCATCCACAAAAGCAAATAAATGTGCCGTTTATGTAATAACGTGTTGCTAGCATAATCAAGTATTTTCGATAGTTTTTTTCATACTCATAATTTTTTAATTATTTTTTTTATCGAAAACGTTGTGAACTTTTTCGATGTCAACGTTTCCGTTTGTTTTCATCATCAATCATCAATAGTGCGAAGTAATGCATCAATATTTTTCTCCTCTTTCGACGAGCGTCCTCGCAGAATACGTCAGACGAGTTAGTGGAAAATAATAGAAACCTGTGGGTCCATTGTTGATCCTAGGCGATGGAGTAATTTCATTTTATTCCATTACAAATAGGAATAAATTGAAAGTAACTATGATGCTTGAATAAATATTAAAGTTTTTCTAGTTCAATATTAACTTGAGTTGGGAACATTTTTTAGTTTTTGCGTGGAAACATTTATTTAATTAGAATTGATTTTTTTCACAATACAATACGTTGAAGTTGAAACTGTGAGACGGATATTAGATTGTTACTATAGCCTCGTGACTATATTGCACTTTCTTTTGCGTTTTAACTGTAAAAATAACGTGTGTTCCGCTCTTGGACTGTTCCATCAGATTTGCAGACCCTTGCGATGTATAAACACTGGCAATAATATCTACGTGTATATTTCAATGTGTGTTTTTGTATGGAGGTGTACACAAATCCGTATTTGAAGTCTCGGAAGATGAAAAATGAGATCGTGTTCATATACGAGAACGTTCAGTCAGTGTATTGGAAGATGCAATAACATACAAATTCGAGTGCCCATGACCCATTTGGGTCGGTAAATTATTTCGCAATGCTAAGTACACGAAAGTTTTACGACGAAAAAAAAAAAAAATACACCCTCGTTCAATACGTAAGCTAGAGGGGAACTTTTTCAATAATAAACCAACAAAAATAATACCACAGAAACATATTTTAACAACTACAAATGTAACAAAAAAATTCTTCCAACAAATTAAATAATCCAGGGAATCGCATAAAGTCTTCAAATAAAAATGTATAATTGATCTATACAGTTTTTTTTTCGTTTTTATTTTCACTGATTGTGACTCTAAGAAAACTATTCAGCTGAAAAGACAAATAAAGTTTGATTTAAATCGCTGTCGCGAAATCCGGAAAGTGATATTTACGAGTCGCAATACCGGTTCGAAAGAGCGGCTAAAAAGTTGCCTAAATATCAGCAGTTTCGGTTAACATATATTTTTGAACAACAACGTTTCGTAACTCATACAAAACTGAACATCAACTGATTTATTAAAAAGTGTTTCGGCGTGTGTTGCAAAAAATGATCAAAATAGTATGCACTTTCCTTTTGCGTCTGAATTATGTAGAATTTATTCATAACTTCTTCTAGTATTATGAGACGCTGACTTTTTTATGTAATTACATAGGTATGTGTCGATGAGAATTTTTATAGTCGATTACACATTATCAACAGACTCGGTAGAGTCTCGTCACAAGTACGTATGACAGCTCTGTCGTCTGCTGGGCCCTGGGTTCGCCCCAAGTATATTATTCTCAAATAAAATGACTGACCGTGGTGGGGGTAAAAACTGAAAGTCATTTTCTTTAATTACGAAGGTCAAGAGACATGTTATAATTTGAAAATTGAACGGAATTCTATTTACATATTTTACGGGACAGTATTTTTTTTATAATCGAGTAAGATTATGCATTTCCGGTAATTTAATTATGGTTTAAATGGCTCTACCTGTACGCTCCGTAAATAGGTCAAAAGTTAAAAGCAGTGGAGGCGTCAGCGTCGAACGACCATGACCCATTAATTCATTCAAATCACTTAGGAACGATAGCTTTCATAGTGTGCATTTTTTTCATCCTGCTCATGGGGTCCTCCTTGATTTTAGGATCTTTACTTTTTGTCTGTTCGATTTATCGAATATCTTGATCAACGGTATTTGATATATATATATTTATAATAGTAGGCGAAAGAAGCTGCTACGAGTTGCCAGACGTTATAGCGAGCATTGGGTGGGAAAAGTAACGGATGTAGCCGGTAGCCTTCACCGCGAAATTCTTAGAGGTCCAGGCCACGTTCACTACCGTATAGACATCTGTTGTGGGTTTCGATGATACAACACCATGGCTATTAATGAATTCATCGCGTCTCGTGAAACTGGATTTCTTCGAACTATCAGACATTCGTAATATTTGCAATGGAAATTCATACATTCATATTTCCACAAAAAACGTTAATGACTTTAACTATAAATGAAGTTGTATGAACATTGATTGATGATTTGTTCAGATTAATGAGAATAGCAAAAACAATAATTGTGGATGTGCATTCACGACTGTAAACGAATTCGTTGCCAGCTGTTGGTGTGAGTCGGAAACTCCGGAAAGGTGATTACAACTTCTACAATCGGACGCATATATAGAAAATCCATCAATATTATTAATGATTGGGGCAAATCCATGAACAACATTAAACACTTGGGAATGCGATAATGTTCCTACGAAAGGACTATCAGTTAACCTTGCTTAAGAAACGAAATATTGGAAGTTGAGAGTTGCAAGTGTGTAAAATTGGGAAAAAAAAATATTTGCTTTGGAACACAATCACTGTCTCCGAGCTCACCAAGTTCGATAATATGAATTTCGTGAATAATTATGTTTATTTTTATATTATTTTCATCCCCATCCATTCTCACAATCGAGCAACACTGCTGTCTATAGAACTTTGGAGCTGCGAATGATAAAATTACTAATTCAAAAATAGGGTATTGTTGGAAGGGTTAAAATCTAAAAATAAAAATTCAAAGAGAGCTGTGACACTGATCGACTAAAATAAAATACATTTAAATGATTGACATCATTTCCAATAGTCGATTCGATCTTTTTGGTTAATTCTCAAAAAAGACTTTTTAATGAAGCTTTATAAATTCGTAATAATATTACTACTTTTCCACACTTCACCGACGTTCAGAATTTGACTTTAAGCTTGATGTAAAATTTCTATTCGCTTATTCTTCTGGTAAGGCGTCTTTTGTGGATAAGACCTTTGCAATGATGGAATTGTCGAGTTCGCGTTCCATTATCTTTATGCGTCGATTTCTAATTAAATGACCGATAGCCCCGATGCATGTACGGAAAAATGGCAGCGTAAAAGTTTTCACTGTGAGTGAATGAAAATGAGACGCTCAGCTCTTGCACTTAAAGTTTTCCTGTTTCGTGCACGTGTATCGACTTTTTTCCCGCACTATTAAATTCATAAAGGACGCAGCGATTGTGTGCTTAATTATCGATTCACCAAGTCCGTATATACGTTCGTCTCATAAAATATCTGATTTTTTTAAAACTTTGTAACGCACATTGGACTAATGAATTATTCAAAAATGCACTGAGTGAAACGACTGGCTTGAGAGCGCGTAGGATCAATTGTGCGTAATCTTAGACGAAGAATATAGCAAAACGTGCCTGATTGGAGAAGTTTTCCTAGTTTTTCTATTCACGGTGTGCACATTCGCTTGAATAATTCATTTATTTTCTTAATAATATTTTCCGTTCTCATATAATTTAGTCAATGATCATATGAACACGAGTAGTTTTATTTGCTGAATCATTATTCCGACAACTGCATATACTATTGAGAAGGAGTTCACCAATTTGTGCAGCTGTTCTTTTGAAGAGATGTTTAATTTGAAAAATTGGCCAAATACTTTTGTCTGACAAAAAATTTTGAAATGGTCCAAATTAATTTTACTATCGACGTTCAAAGTGATCATTTTGGCCCATTCGTTGTTTTGCGATTTTGAAGAGTCGTGTTGACATAAATTATTTGGTTTTATTTATAATTACAGATATATCTTGTTCGCGGCAGGATCGCGAATTCGCTGCAATGGTCTCGAAGGAAGCTATCGTGGTCAGAAATGTCAAAAAACAGTATAGCGGCGGGGTGAAAATCCTTGATGGCCTCAATATGACGGTTTCAAGAGGGTCCATGTAAGTAACAAGTTTTCATCAAAATTTTATTTTTAGATCTTCACAATATCATTTATTTAAGTTATCACAAATTTTTTGATCATTTCCAATGCTAAATGCTGTAATTTTCACGTCGATCCTAGGACATGTTCGATGAATGCACTTTTTTAATCGTGGAATTTGATTTTTGAGTCACAGTTGTAATTTCGATGTAATTGTATGTTGTAATCGATTTTCGATCGTAAATTATAACACACGTGGGTTTAAACAATTTTTAGTGTAACACGAGTGAAAAAAAGCAAAGAGTTAATAATTGGTGAGAACTCAAGGGTGATATTTTGATTTCTTCTCCCAAGTGACTGAACTTGTTCCGTTTTTGTTCTTCCCAATGATTAGGTTCAACGATTCTAGTAAAATATCAATGACGTATTTTTTCTCTATTGCTTGTGTTTCTGCTTCCCTTGTAGAATTTTGGTGCGACGGATAATCCGATAACTCAATGGAATTTTCATCGTTGAACTTTTTTTCCAAGTTGTTTATCACTTCGGAGTTGTTGAGTTTATTTTTTTCGCTGATTGTGTCATTCGCGATTTGCGTGTTTACTTCGAAACCAGTTTTTATTTGATCTCCCAATTTTTCGGACTTGGAATTCTCTTTTTCCGACTTGGAAGAATTCTCTTTTTCGGACTTGGAAGAATTCTCTTTTTCTGACTTGGGAGAATTCTCTTTTTCCGTTTTATTTCCAGTTTTGTTTTCTTTCGTTTTCGAAATGTCATCCAATCCAAATCTTAAAGAAATCTCGGTGTCAAGTTCTCCCGTCTTTACAAGAACATCCTTGTTTCCATCTGTCAGAATATTTTCGTTTGAAGAGTCTTTCAATTCATCTTCTTCCATCGATGCCTTCCTCAATTCTGAGAGAGTTGTATCGAGTGGATTATCGTCATTATTTTCTTCCTCTGTTTTTCCGGCCTCTCCTATTTTTGAGCGTTTCGAATTTATAACTGCAAGCTTTTTGACATTTGTTAAAAATCTCATTAGAATACCGATAATCGGTTCAATCTTGATGTCATTTGTCATTTCATCATTTTGTAGTTCGTTGGTTCTCTTCGATGAATCCTCTTCGTCGTTTTCCACGTCGTCATATGATTCAATGCTCAAATTTTCCTCATTATAATCCTCATCGGTCTCCGCTTTTCCATTTCCAAGATATTCTTCAATGTTCTTTATATCTTTTTCCAACAATTTTTCTAGTTCTCTTCTCGACAAGTTTTCATTCATTGAATTTCCCTCAAATCCTTCCTCATCTCTCGCTGCGTGTAACATTCTATTCCGTATGTTAAGTTCGTTGCTATACTTGTTCACGTTTTTCAATTCCAAGGCTTGCCCACGTTCTTTATTGTTGTGATTCAATCCATTCGCTATTCCTTGGTCCTCTTTGGTTTTTGTGCTTATTGGTTTTTGAGACGCTTCGTCAATTTCATCAGAAGTGTTACCATTTTTTGAAGGCGCAGGATCCCTTGGCAGACCTAAACCTTTCATTAGGATATTTGATTCTTCTTTATGATCCATTAGATTTTTTTCATTTCTTTGCAAATCGGAGGATTTGTAATCATCGATTGGGTTTTGTCCCAGTAATTTCGTTTTCAAGGAGTTAATTATCAAAGAATTAACTTCTGTGCCACTTCCATTCGATGAATCGAATTTTGAAGAATTAATAATTAATAAATTGTTCATTGATTTTTCAGTTTCCGTTGATTTGAGATTCGACAAATTCGTTTCCAAAGAGTTTGGTTTTGGTAATTTTTTATCACTTTGATGGTTGATTTCGTCGAATTCTTTGGCAATGATGCCTTGAACGTGGGTTGCAAAGTTGTTCATATCCAAAATTCGTTTGAAATCAATATCCATGCCCTTGCTACTGTTCTGTGGAGCTGATGATTCTTGATTTTTATCGACTCGATTTTCTCCTCCCTTCTCAAGCCACGATAAATTCGGGGACTTGATTTTACCGCCCATAACAAATGCGAAACTCGACACGAGTTGAAGCACGAGAATCACAAAAGTACATTGCTTCATCGTAAAATACGACGCTGTTCTCGCCCGACTGAAACGAATCTCACGTCTTGCACGAGCTTTATGAACTCTTGGCTGTCTAATGGTTTTCATCGCACTCTTCTCGGTGAATCTACGCTTATTAGCTGGGACAATGAGCACGAGTGTAATTGCGAATTGAAAAGATCTCATTAAAATCCAACAACGTGCCCGCTACGAGGCACAAAATATAAATTGTTTTCGACAATTATTTGTCTTTACGATCCAGCTGAAAGCGTTCAATTTTAATGATCGTAGGCGTTGAATGCCGTTTATTTTCTTAGCAATAAAAACCGTTTTAATAGTATCGCACATAATATTCGATAGATTATGTATCGAAAACAATGAATTCTAAGACCTTTTCAATTCAAGTTTATATCATAATATTGACATTTTTCAAAAATCTTTTCAATAGTATTTGTGAAAAAAATTCATCAATTTTGAACGTCGTATATGTTTTGATAGGAATTTGACAATTTTGTTTAATTTTTAGTTCGTTTATAGACTATTATTATATTTATAATATTTATTTCCCTTAATAAATTCCAAAACCGTCGATAACGATGCTTTTTCTGTTTTGATTGATTACCATTAGGGTTAATTTGTAGTTAATTGAATTAAAATGTTTGGTGTAAATTAGTTACGGGCTGCTGGGCGCCAGTGGTTGTGGAAAATCGACTCTTCTCACTTGTGTCGTTGGTGTACGCAAGATCGACAGTGGAGATATATGGGTTCTTGGGGGACAACCAGGAACTAAAGGATCTGGAATTCCAGGACCGAGGGTGGGCTACATGCCTCAGGATATTTGTTTAGTCGGCGAATTTACGGTGATCGGTGCTCTCTATTATTTCGGAAGAATAAATGGCCTCGATGATGACGTAATTGGTAATAAAGACGGAATGTTTACTGCATATATATATTTCAGTCAATTTGGTAAAGTAAAAAATGTCTAAGAAATTATAGGAAAAAATATTCCCTGATGAAAGTAAACAATGAATTTCTCAACTGTTCTTTTTTTTTTTGTTTTGTGCAATTTTTGAGTTTCAAATGAACAAGAAAATAATTTAATGGAGTCATTTTTCGGTATAAAAGAAATGAGAGAAATTGACCTTAGTTTTGGCAACTCAGGTGAATGTCAGCTCTTAATAACCTTTGTATCGTTATTTTTGTATAAATAATTGCTGGATTTTTCTAGAGGAGAAGCACGCCTTCCTCGCAGATCTTCTTCAACTACCGCCACGAAATCAATTAGTAAAAAACATGAGTGGCGGCCAACAAAGGAGAGTTTCGTTCGCGGCTGCGCTAATTCACGATCCAGAATTGTTGATTTTGGACGAGCCTACCGTAGGACTTGACCCGGTTTTGAGGGAGAAGCAAGTACTTTTAGGACACTCTTAATTAAAATTGCATCAAGTTTTACGACAGAAATAGAAAACAAGAGTCCAACGTGCTCAAGGATTCGCAAGGGAAAGTTATTTTTAAAAATTGCTTTTTTTTCAGCATCTGGAACTTTTTAGCGGACATTACGAGAACGAGAGGAAAGACAGTTGTAATAACGACTCACTATATCGAGGAGACGAAGCTTGCGAACAAAGTTCGTAACATCATAAATATTCATGAATCAGAAGCATTTTTTTGTACAATTTTATAGTCTGGTAATCCTCTATTTTTTCTACTTAGATTGGTCTTTTAAGGTGCGGACAATTATTGGCTGAATCTTCACCGAGTCAATTACTGGCGAAATTTCAATGTGACAGCTTGGAAGACGCTTTTTTGCAGCTAAGTCAACGCCAGAAAGAGAATCAAGATAGGGGCATAACAACACCTGAACTTTACGACGAACTTGACGAAATAGCAACCCCTTCGAATCATGAACAATTAGAAAAAGAAAATGTAATGACTTCAATTTTTCATTGGCTGCTTGGGAAAAACAAAATGTAATTTGGACATTATTTTCAGAATAACATACGAACCGAAAAAGAATCAGTGTGGTGCAAAGAGGCAGAAAAAGTTGAAATTACTAATTTCCCTGGCCGGAAATTCAAAGCTCTGATGATAAAAAACATTTTGCAATTCGTCCGACATCCTGGGTAATTTTTATAATATTAACAAAAAGGTCGTACACTACTATATAGAACCGTTTTGGATTTTTGGCATTAAAAAATTGTAAACTTTTTTCCAAATGAATGTTTTCAATCCCGAAAAACCTTCATCTAATCACTCGAATAATTAAAAAAATTATCGTTTGTTGATTCACAGTTTCTCGAACGTTCTACGTAGTTTTTTTTTTTAAATTTAGGTACTCGACGCGTTTGTTTAATAATTACTAAATAATTTTTTGACTGTTCATCAGGGGAGTACTTTTCGCTCTAGTTCTGCCGATCGTACAAACGTTTTTATTTTTCTACTCTATCGGAGGCGACCTTAAGGGACTTCATATGGCAGTTGTGAACAACGAGGCAGGAAATTGTAATGCCGGAACATACAATGGACGAGTTGAATATACACCAGACAATTACACCTGCGACTTCGTTGATCTGAGTTGCCGATTTCTCAATGTTTTCAATAAAGACGTCGCTGAAAATGTAAGATAAATTTAAAAGGCGATAAAAAACAATAAACTAAAAGATAAAAAAAAGTTTATCATTCACGTTTGTGAATGTACACTTAATTGTCAAAATTATTTGCTCACGAGGTCGTTAAAATCAATGAAAGTAACGAACGATATGTTCGTAAACGAAGCCTCGTCAAATCGGTTCACTCTACTGAGACCGTGTTATTAAATTCAGCATGATTTGCCACATGGTATCAGCGCATAAACTTCTAAACAATGATCGATTAAGAATCCGTAGAAAAATTATTTTTTCATGCAAATTATAATTTGTATTAATTTTACAATTAACGACAATTATAGAATAGCTAAAAAATTATGGGTTCGATGTTGATAACGAGTATTATGTTTACGTTTTTCAATTATGATTCAAGATATTACACATTATTAATAATGATTTGTGGGTTTTAAACAACCAGGAATATTCTCCTAAAGATAAACAGTTTTCATCTTTCGATTCACGCAAATATTTTCAGATATTTTACAACGATATTGACGAGGCGAACGAGGCTGTCAAGCACGGGGAGGTCGTGGGTTCGATGTACTTTTCAAGCAATTTTTCAAAATCGTTAGAACAAAGAAGAGACGATTTCAAAGCCGCAACTATGGAGGAAATTACAGCAGGGGAGATCGAAATATCTTTGGACATGGGAAGTACGTAAATTAACGTTTTTTTCGTGATGAAAATACATAATTATGTATGAATTATCACAGCCATACCGATCAACAAACTATTCTTGATTCTTTAAGTCCTGAACTTTTTAGTCTACGAGGTTAAAAAGAAAATAACACAATAATAAGTATTTTTTGAATGCCCCAATGAAATTTATTCAATCTCATTCAAAACAAAACATCGCGTGCCGATAAATTGCTTATATTTATTTTTCATCTTGTGCAGACCGACAAATAGGCCTCTACGTAGAGAAAAACTTGGTCAAAAAATTCTTCGAGATTTACGAGGAAATTATACAAGAGTGCAATATCCCAAAAAAATTTGCTAGCTTGCCGCTTCGCGTACGTACAGAACAGTAATTTTTTCTTATGTTTTGCTCGACGAGCAGTGTATCTGTAGCATTATTGACATTAAAACTTTTCAATGGATTTTCGTTGAATTCATGCAGTTTGAAGAACCGATATTTGGAACAATGGATCAGAAGTACTCGAGCGCAATGGCACCGGGATTTATATTGACGTGAGTTCATCCGTTCACGTCGAAGAGTTTTCGTTATTATTAGAAAAAAATAAAACAAAAACACGAACTATTTTATATCGATTAACTACGGTTTATGTATATTTTTTTCCAATTTCAGGACCATTTTTTTTCTCGCAACATCAGTTTCCTCTTCCATCATAATAGCTGACCGTCACGAAGGTGTTTGGGATCGAAGTTTAGTACAGGGTGAGTATTTATTAATTATTTTGTTATGTCAATTTTTTTTGCTTGAAACGGCGAAGTGTGACAAAATAGAAAAACATGACCTTGCTTGAATATGGAAACATGTATATATAAATAAATATCTGAATCACACTATGTTAAGATTCAAGATTTTCCTTGTAAGATTTTGCTGATCGTTTAATGATCCTAAATTGGTATGATAATGATTTTTTGCCGATACGACTCGGTAAATTCGTTGAAACGTCGATTCGTATTCAAAAAGCGTAAACAAAGCGCGGACCTCCGCGAAGGATAATATCTGGCATGGCTTTTCGTCGATAATTGTAGCTTGAATGATGCATCGTACGACGTACGAAAATAATCGTACACAATAGTACGTTTGACAACAACAAAAAAGCATTTTATAATAGCATCGCATAAATTAAATGTACAGGGAGTTTCGAAAATGAACGCTTTCAGTGAAAATTTGAGTTTGGAATAGAATTCCGAGGCAAAAAGTACTTGGATGTTTTTCCATGGATTTAATGCAGCTTCCACTTGCTATTTAATTCTGAAGATGAGCCAATAAATATGCAGCAAAGTGATATGCCACGAATGACGTCTGCCGGGAGCATGTATCACGTGCTCCCAATTAATTGGACTCATATGCTTGATAACTTGTCAACAGTTTTTCTGTCCAAACAATATTCAAGTAATTGTCGACTCTGAATTGAAATTCCATCATAATGAGATGTTTATGATAAATAAAGAGATTTATTTGTAATTTTGATGGTCGTTTCGGGGATAAAACTCTTATAAGAATGAAAATATTTTTATTCACAGGAGTGAAGACTGCAGAAATACTGATCGCTCATCTGTTAACTCAAGTTTCCGTCATAGTGATCCAAGTTGCACTGACGCTTAGTTTGAGTCTTATGGAATTCAATATCGAATGTCGCGGCTCTGTCATCACCGTTTTGATTCTTGTTTTTATGGTCGGATTTTGCGGACTGTCTTATGGTTTTCTCATTTCCGTAATGTGCACCTCTCACACCGTTGCCAATTACATATCCACTGGAAGTTTCTATCCTGTCATATTACTTTGTGGTGAGTTATTCAAACGTTTTACTAAAATTTTCCCCAACCAACGTTAACACACTTACATTTGCCCACCGCATTAATACACTGAGTCAATTTGACACGCAGCCGTTCAATTCAAACATTTTTTAAAATTATCAAAAACGTGGAGAAGGTTTGTTATATTTTTGAGATTAACCAGGTGAGTACTCGCGAAGAATGCTATTTTTTCGAGAATAGTTTCGAGATCTCCAAAAAGGGTATTCATTTGATTGAGAAGTCAATTGAATTTACTTTTGGAAGGAAAGTATCGTTTATTCTGATGAAAAAGCGCTGGCACTCTTCGAGAATATTTTCGAGTTGACATAATGAACGCCGAAAAATGAGTTCGAGTTAAAAAGACGAAAGGTGTGTCAACGAAGGGCTAACAACGCACTGATTGTCTCACTAATTAAAATACTTTATGAACGATCTAATTTCCGTAAAATGGCCCAAAAATTGAGTGACTCAAATTTTAGAGTGCAACGACAAACAAGAATCATAAAAATAACTCCCGTATTTTTTCAACGTAGATTCGTTTTGCGCTGGAACTACTTAGTGCTTTTTGTATTGGCGATATTTTTTTTAGCCGATTGGAAAAAAACATAATTTTTTTTACAGGATGTATTTGGCCACTTGAAGGTATGCCGAGAGTATTAAGATGGTTGAGCTGTGCGCTTCCCACAACGATACCTGGACTAGCTTTGCGCGGGCTGTTCGACAAAGGTTATGCGATAGATGATCAGGTGGTTTACACCGGGTTTTTAGTGATTTTAGCGTGGACAGTGGGTTTGTTAACTCTGTGTTTCTTCCGTCTTAGATCGAAGTCCGATTGATCGTATCAATGAGACTTGATAGATCGGTTCAGAAAATTTTATGTTGTAGAAAAAAATAATGTATCGTAGAAAAACATTCCATTTTTTTTCATTTAGTTTTGTATTTTAGAAAAAAGAAATCCAATTCTTCCCGAGACTCGTTATAGTAATAACGGTGAATTCAACGCTCCTATGAGATGCCTTTGATACAGGGTTTTACAGAGTAAGAGTTTAGCGAAGAAAGGAAAACGTCCTTACCTCAAAAGTTAACGAGCACACGGTTCGCTCGTCAAAAGTCCTTTTGTTTTTTTTTTCTTTTCTTATCGTACAATTCACGCTTTTAGTCGTAACGGTTCCAAAACGGTTAAAATCCCACACTCACACTCGTACACACGTGCATACACATAAAGTAAAAACGAGTTCGAAAACGTCAGCTGTACAGAGAAACATATATCATGATCGTGAAACGTTGGGAATAAAAAATTATTATCCTTCTAGTCAAAGGCCGGAATGCTCACGTGTGTCTGCGCACGTGTGTCTGCGTGAGAATTTTTATCCGTGTCCCGATTAGCATTTTGCGAAAGAAAAAGTCGTCTACAGTTTTTTTTCGCTGAAGAATTTTTATCAAATTTCGTCAATTATGGAACGATTTTTTAATCGATAATCATTAGATTTAAATACTCGTATTGAGCGCGTGTATATTTTATTTTCTGATAAATATGTATCTTAATTAAACGTTCAAATCATGATAAAATAATCGAGCATCGATTCACTTCATTGAAAGTAAAACAATCGAAGGAATATTTGACATACGTACATTAGTGTTGAAAATAATTTGTAATTTTAATATACACAAATAAATGCATACTCTAAGACGATATCAAAAGTTAAAAAATACACGCACTCCTGGAACGAGAAAATATTTCACCACGAATCATTGTGTTAACACATTTTCATCGAACAAGCAAAACGGCGAAAATTGTTGTCTAATTGTTAATTTTGCAGAAAACTGACATTGATTTTTTACTGTTGAAAACACGATGATTCGGAAGAAGTAAATGTCACAATGTGTTTCGGTTAAGATACGATTTTGAATTCTCATTTGACACTGAAACTAAACTGTTGCACATTTGAGAATTGTATTTTAAGATTACCATTCCATTTCGTATGTATGAAAGTTTATAGAGCAGGGTTGTGAAGTTTTTGATGATTGGTTTATGAGCAGCATTTCTATCAACGATTCAATTTACATGGATTTTGGATTTAATTTCCATTACTTCATGTACGAGTTGACTAATTTTAAGGCTCAGATTCTCCTTAAAAATGAATATGCGCAGATTTTTAGACAACTTTAGTGCGTTAGTTTATAAATTGTAATGGGATATGCAACATGATTCGACAAAAATGTATGTGACAGTAATGCTGATAAATATCTCCAGTATAAATCAATGGAATATTTTGTTCTTGTATTTTGTCCATGAACATATATATATTTTTGTAAATGTTAACATTCCAACAGACTTGTAGCAAGTCTCACTGCTTATTGAAGTGTACAATTCGTGATATTTTATTGTTTTCATGTACTAAAAATGTAAATAAATTATTTTCGATGTATGAAAAAAAACGATTAGTGTCTCGGACAATGATCAACGTCGATGAGGTTATTTAATCATTTATTTCTGTTTTTTCCCTCAAAGGAAAATTACATTTTCATATAGACACTTGGTACATACTCATTTATTCTAAGTATATTTAAGGTGTGCTGTTTCAATGGTTTAACGTACAAACATACATAACGTTATTAACTATTCTCGTGGAGAAGTTTGACGCTACGAGTCTAGCTGAGAATGATGAATTTTTCCATTTGATTTTTTTTTGTTGCAAATTACAACGATTTACAAAGCCTAAAAAGGGAGCTTTATCAATTCGCGAGGGAACGGAAATGGCCATCTTTCTTCGAGTGGACAAAAATTTAGGTTTATTCGTATTATCGATATTTCGTGTACCAAAAATTTTTTGAACTGGTTATTTATCAAACTTTGTCTTCCTTGAATTATTTCACGTTTTGGCATACTTTCGTGTTGTTATGAATATTTATTTTTTGGTCGAAAATCAGATTGTATCATTTAAAAACATGAGGAATCTTTGATTGAACAAATCATTGAGCGAGTAAACAAATGATTATTTTGAATGAAAAATGGTCATCTCCAGTGTGAATATTTTATTTGATTTTTTCTAGAATTCTACAGACTACTACAATCTACAATAATTCTATACATTTTCTCTTTTGCGCTCTCTTCTTATTTTGTTCGTTCTAAGTTTCTTGCTCTCTTGTTATCAATCATTCAGAATAAACGCATCTCCATGTTTCGATGATATCGATGAATTTTCGATCCCTTAAGGATATAGAATTTTATTTCAATCACTCGTGTTTTACGAAATATTTATGTACAATCAGTTCGTCAAAAATATCCCGAGTTGGACAATAGAGAGGAGCAAAGTCAAAAAATGATGGTCAATTCGAGACAAGGAGTTCTGCAGATTGGAATAGTGCCAAATATCGAGTAAATCTCGAATTTTCGAATTGGCTTCAAATATTAGGTATCAAGTAGCAACTTTAGTACAATTTATTTGTTATTTTCGTCTTTAGTACGTTTTACGTGAAAAATAAAAATTTCTCTGGCTTTTACCTTTTGAACTCTTCTGCCGCCACATTTAAGGAAATTCCTCTTGTCGTTCTCGCGATACATAAAATACATTTTTCTTTAAAACTCTGAAAACCATACCGTTTTATAAATAAAAAAATTAACAAAATTAACAGAATAAACCAACAAAGAAACGATACTATTTTCGTAACCGTAACAAAAAAGTTTCCGATTAACCGTACTAGAGTTTTAATCTAACTGTATAGAATTTTTATCAGATCCTCGGAGACTGACTGAGAGCAGAGCTGCAATCTGAAATGCCCAAAAGATCTGGGGCCTTTTCCGTTTGACGTGATCACAGAACACGAGGTTCCACGATCAGCACCAATCGAATTGCAAAATAATTTAAACTGAAAAACAAATTATCTAACGTTGGAGATTCTAACAAAACAATAAACTAGCGATAATTATCTAAATAATTAGGAACTTAAAAAAATACTGTAGGGTTACAAAAAAATATCGCTTATTAAATAAATAAATAAAGTATTTACATCTGTAGGAAAAAGTAATAATCCATGCTAAAAGTACGGATATTAAGGAATTTCATAGCGTGTGAATTTGCTAACTTACGCGCCATAAAATTCTTCGCTTTCAGTACTTATTGCACGAATGACTATTTGAACAGTTAAAAATATTCGATGAAGTTCAAATATTTCTCTTTCTCATTCGAATTACAAAATAAATATCTAATTCGATTAGTGCCTCTTTCTGCTCCAACCTAATAGCGTATTTCGCGGCTGCTGCTAATTACTGCGAGATTCGATGCGACGTTGTATTTTCATTGGTGTCAAAATTTCTCATATTATCGAAGAGCCTCGCATTCTTACTTTCTACTGTTTCAATGACAACGCGATTGTTGAACATACTGTTATTACGACTGTTGGTGGTAGCGTGGTTTAAATTATTTTTAGCAGTAAGGCAGGAGCCACATCGGATGGGCATAGGACGAGCAGCAACGAGACAGTCAACTATCTGTCTTACAGTAGGCATGCAGGTTTTGCTGTACCCTGGAAAACACATATCACATGCCGCATCAGAATCGTACCAACCCCTTGACCTCTTCGTGGCAATCGAAAAGAAGAAATTCATCATACATTAATTACGAAAAAACTTCGTGTCAAGAAAAATAATATTTCCATTTGCAAAGCCTCAACGTACGTCAACATACATCATTTACGGAAAAAAAGTTTGTATAAAAAAATATATGCATCCATTTGCAATGCTTGGATGCGATTACTTAAAAATGCAATAATATTTCTTATTCACATTTCGATGAATACGATTTCGTACGATTCCACGAACAAAAAATTCATCGAATAATCGAAATGTTTTATTCACCGAATGTTTGAACCTAGATTTTTTCGTTCAAGAAAAATTGCAATTGAAATATACTTTTTCGCATTGACGTATCTGTTTTGGGGAGATAATTTAGAGCTCGATTGAATGTCAAGTTAGTCACAAGATTGCCGAGTAGAGGTCAGGATGGCAAAGGACGTCAAAATAAAATTAAAAATTTTGAGACACAAAGAACGAGCACATAGCACCCAAATTTGTTGTAATCAAATAAAAATGATAAAATATTTATGATTGAGAGAGAAAAAGTAATAAGCGTATATTTTGGGCGCAAGGCCTAAGGCCCGTGTCTGGTTAAAGCACATCATTCTATGTAACAATATTCAGCGGTTTCATGAGAGTATTCGCGCTTCAGGGGAAACTATAGGAATCGCACGAAAATAAATAACGCTGTGAACAGTTATCGCCGTTTTTTTTTTGTAGCATCGTAGTCCAAAATTATCCATAAAAATATACGTACAAAATCTGCATAAGGTTCGAATTTCCCTGAACGTATTAAAAATAAAGTTAACGATAGTTTATTGCGTAATGAGTTTTATAAAGTGAAAAAACATTATTCAGACGCTATGAAAGCGGGACGGCTGGAATCCTGACGGCGAAAAGTTTTGAAAAATGCATACACCGTGCACTAAAAGATGAATAAATCCAAACACGGAAATAAGACAGCCTTAAATTATAAAATGGAAGCTACAGCAGATTAGAAAAAAAAATCATTGTTATTATGTAATCAAATTGGTTCATTATGCCTAAGAGTTAATTTTTAATACTTTTTGTGGAGTATCCTTTAATCGACTTTTTCTCAGTTCTTTTTTATCTTACTCCCATTGGGAGCCATTAAAATTTCGTCTATATTCTAAAATAGTATCTTAAATTTATTTTCAATTACTTGGCACGATTCTCGGATGAAATCTTCGTAAGGAAATTCCGGAAGAAATAATTCATCAATCCTCGGAGTAAGAGAAGATTTTCGAGTACAATTATTTTTACATGGAATCTTGCGAAATAGGAGGTGACCGTATCGGAAAAAATCTCTAACAGTTAATATTTATTACGTATTTTACTCCTTCGAAATATCCCAGAAAATCTATAGATCACGCTTTTGTAATGTGCGAAGATAGATATTAGAATTTAACAAGTATTCGTGACTCCATTAATCAATAAAGTATATAATTACTCTTGTCAACAATTGTTTTATTTTCATTTTCGTTGATCATTTTCTTTCAATATTCGCGAGTAAATATATATTCGTATATTTTCTGTTTTTAATTTTTGTTTTCTATTTAGTTGAGAAACGAATTTATTATTTTCACTGATATTGGAAGCTCCACGGAAATCCTAATTTTTGAACATTCAGTCGGAATATATGACGATTTTATAATTTATTCCAATTTAACGAGCTCGTTAGTCGAACGATATAATTTATGGCAGTGGTCACGCTTAGAAAGTCAAATGAACGGTGATATTTGGCCATTTTTTTTTTCAAGTGATAAAAATTAATTAACTATTCTGAACTTTTGTGCACATTTTATTTCGCATATTTTTGAGACATAATAAAAATCCATCAAAACGAAAGTACATGAACGAAGATCTTCGCGATCTTTAATTTGGCGGAACTCAACGAAAAAAAAAACCATTCGATTTATCGATCTAGAAAAATCAATTTTTTTGCTTACGTTACTGCTAACTTTGTTTTCTACCATGAAAAAAGTGTTTGAAATTTTAACACATGTTGGTAGTTTTATGTCAGACGAAAATTACGGACTCCACAGTTATCGCCAACATGAACTTTCTCCGGTGAGGCGCTTCGTTAATGTACATTTAAGTACATCATTCTTTCATTATATTTCGATAAAAAAATGTTTACGTTTTGTTTGAAGTGTTTTGTTAAAAATGCCCAATGAAATGCGTGCACAAGTTGGGAAATATTGATCAATTTTTAGGTTTGAAAAGAAAATTCCTGAAAATCCCAATATTTTTTGAGCCTTCAAACGAGACCACTGCCTCAATGCGACTATGATATATTTTTATATAGTTATATACACATATTTATGTATGTATATTTTTGTATATGTATGTATTTATTAATGCATGTATTGACATTGTGTCAAAGATTGTCTCAACTTGTTTCTCTTGTATTTGCTAACAAATTCCATGCGTTCCAACACTTTAGTCCGCATGCAAAATTGCGCAACACTTTTCCTAAGGGAGGTGCAAAAACATTTAATGATTTGACACGCGCTTGTTCAATGTTTAAAGACTCATTGTCAATTGTCTGTTGGTTTTAATAGTTAAGTCTCGTCCCGACCGGAGGTCAAGATGAGCCAAAGGCTCGTGGCATTTTTTATCTTTTCATTTGAGTTTCTCCGAGAGTTGATTCCTTGAGTTGAAAGTCTAACGTTCTGACGGCAAGATAAAAAATCGTTCAAAATAATTTTATGACACTTTTTTAGTGCTCAGTTGAAATTTCAATATTAGACGAAAAATTGTTGCTTCATTCGGGAATAATTCGATAAATATCGTTGGTTAGTTAACATCCAAAGATAAATATTTTTGTTTTGGCAACATCTTTAAGTATTTTTTATCAGAAAATTATTTTGAACGATTTTTCAATGCGAAATACTCGCGGTTCGGTAAGCTCACGTCATCACCATGAGCTATTCAACCGATATTAAACGTTGCATCGTTGGAATGCAACGAAATTTTTTTTTTCTCAAATATTGCTGTGAATTGATTTTCAGATTCTCTCTTATAGAACCTACAGATTCACTTGTAAAAACATCGGACAAGTCAAAGAACGAAATGCTTTTAAAATATCATTGCTTCTCGACGAAGTAAATTTTAACGTTATAATTTTTTGGTTTCTTTTTTTTCATTCGTCATTTTGGAAGCTGGATTCTTTGGGTTTGACGTTAATAACGCATAGCAAAGTGTTTTGTGACGTTTGAGAGCTTGGACTACTAACGGAGCTCTTCTCGTCGGAATCCTTTTCCTAGAGCATCTCCGAGTAAACCCTCAGCTATAAAGCGGTCTCTTTGTCGCTTATTATTTTGATACCGTGTTTGGTAAGGATCATTTTGATGGTACCACTGTCGCGTGGTTTTTGTTCCTTGGTAAATTTTTTTCTTCCGATATTTTCGTAAAGGGGAGATTCTTGAGTATCGTCCATGGAAGAGTGATAACCACGTGCGACGTCATCAGCAGATTTTCGAAGAGTAGTACGACTTCGGGAACTCCTCGTCGGCCGGATATTGTCAGCGGATCCAACGAGATTTTTACCAACACCACGCGTCCTCAGAGAATTTGGTTTCTCGATCGTGGATTTGACGATTTGACGTGAATTCTGAAGATTATCAACTGAAGAATATCGTCTTTTGGCTCTGGTACGATCGATCGAGTCACGATTTATGAGAGACCCTGCACGAGTCATTGTCTTTGAGTTTTTAGATGAAATCGCTATTTCGTCGCGAGGAACAATATTTCTCAGAGTATCCTCGACCTCATTTCTGTAACGCGAATTGTCTTCGTTGCCAAGATCACGATCAAGCTCGGCATCGAGACCACAATTTTCGATCTCGAATTCATCGTCGTTGCTATTAGTGTCGTCAGTGGAATTTTGGTCGATCGTTTTTTCTCGCAGAGCTTGAACTTTCTTTCGAGAATCGAGGATTTTTCGGCTCATTTCGGAAGCGCCAATGTCGAAGTGGTCCACGTCATCCTCTTCGTCATCCTCCTCGTCGTCGTTCTCAATATTGTTGAACGTTCTTGCATTCAAACGAACAACTCCCTTCTTTCGCTTTGGCAAACTCAGTGGTAATGGACGCGATGACAATAAACGTCGATCTACAAAATCGTCCTTTTCGGGACGCGAGGATGCGACTACATCCTCATCCAATGCGACGTCACCACAAATTTCGCACAATTCGCAAACTGGCTCACCTGGTAACACAGGCTTTTCAAATTTGGGTGTTTCTTCTTCGGGATCTTCGCGAAGGTCGCAATTGCTGCAAATGTCACATTCCGTCGAAGCCTCTTCCAACGGTGAACTCCCGGTCGATCTCAAAGTGTAAAAAGCTTCGGTCGACGATGGCTCATTGGCGTAACAACAAACTGAACAAAATTCATCGGTTTGTCCACTCTCTTGAGGCTCATTCGCCGTCGTAAATATCGAATTGCTATCAGTTCTTAATTTGGACGTGTCGTCGCAAGAGCTCGCTACGTTCTCGTCCTTCGATCCATCTAAGGAAATTTTGTAAATCATCGTTGGTTGAATTTCCGTAGGTTTTATAGATTCGTAACTTTTCGACTTTTTCGATATCGACGAATGATTTTGACTGTTTATTATCGACGATGATTTCGGCTGTTTCACGTTTATCGAATCCAAACTACCCTGGAATACAACTCCACGTTTTCGTCCTGTCCCCACCGTATTTTTACATTCGCTCGTTATTTTCGTCAGCTCGATCTCACCGTTCGATTGTTTTCCCGACGATTTCGAATCATTCGATTTTACAGCCAAAATTTCATCACTTTTCAATTTTTTAGGACTTTTCCGCGAATTTACGACAGACTTGAGATACTTTCCATCAATCTCAATGTTACTTTCATGTTTTTGCGAGACTTTTTCGACCGTTAACTCCCCATCCAATGGGTCGCATTCGTCCATTGATGTGACAGTTTTTCCGACGAGTTCTTCCACCTTCTCGGACGAAGAAACTTTGTCCGAATTTTCGATGATCGTGTCCATCGATGGTGTAAGATTTTCTGCAACTTCGATATCACCAGAAATAATTCCTTTCTCTTCGTTTGTCATCTCAGACTTTTCTTCCTCCTGTTGATCTCGATGCTTGCACGAAGTAATTGTCACTTCGTCCTCGCAACTCACAATGCTGATTGCTTCGTTATCCTCGACTTCAGTGGAATTTTCGCCCAACGCAGGTTGTTCCTCATTGTTTGATGTGCCCTCCAAGCATTTCTCTCTGTTCTCCAAAGTTGACGAATCGATAACATCAATCGAGAGTATCACTGATATTTTGCTGTCCGAATCGTCCGGAGTTAATTCTTGTTCGGAAGGTTTAAAGGGTTCAAGTGCATCGTTAATCGGAGTTTCCGTACTCACTATTGCAATACCATTCTCCGTTTCTTTAAGATCAATTTGACATTTCGAATTGGATGGTAAATCACCTTTTTCCATAACGCGATCGACCTTACCATCGATCTCCATTTCGATCTTGTAATTCTCGCTAATACAATTCAAACCTACCTCACAAAAAATTTGAGATTCTCCGGACTCGTTGGCGATAATCTGTTTAGCCTGACCCGGATATGAAACTTTGTTACATCCTAAGATTTTATTAACATTCTCGGTAATCGCGTTGTTAAATTTGTCGCGTATGCGCTCGTTATCGTCCGTTGTTGTGCTCGTTAAAATCGTTCTCCCGTGCATCGGGGCATTATGAATATTCTTCTTGAGCACCGATTCCGATAAATCGATCGATATTATCTCGATCGGGCTCGGCGTTGTCATTGTAACATCGCTCGGCGATGGTGTCAAATAAGTGCTCTCATACTTTGGCTGTATGCACAAATAATCGTTATCATTTTTCGTAGACAGTTCCAACTTACTTTATTTTCCAGATATCAGGGCAGCGTGAAAAACAAACGACAATCAATATTTTAGACAATTTCCGGTAGATCCGTTGATGATTAAAAGAAAAAAAAAACAAAAAAAAAACCAAAAACCACATGAGTTGGTCCAAAAAATATTCATTCCATTATATGCGCTGGAATAACATTTTTTGTTTTTCAATTTTACATTATACTGCGTGAACAAGTGCGATACAAGGAAGTTTCGTGTAATGTGTGTAGTCGAAACGAATTACTCCATTTAAGGAACGTTAGGGAAAAAGACAAGCTTGGTGAAAAGAAAAAAAATCGAAATCAACTAAAAAACACACTTAAGGTCGCTAAAATCTTGTGAGGTTTTTCACAAGTAAAAACCGTCGAAACTCAAGTAAAAACGTTAACATGTAGAAAGCATTAGGTTGAAAAACTTGAGGGGCAGAAATGAAGCTTGTATTTATTTAAAAAAATGAGAATAGATCGTGAGATTCATACGCGAAGGAGAATTTGTTGTGCAAAACTTTTTAGAAAAATCAGGGACAATGCGATCACGGCAAATCAAATTAATGATTGTTTTTGTGAATGTTGGAACTGAATTCCGGAAATAAAAAACAACGTTCGTTCGGAATGAGCAGGACGTGGGGAATGCGAAACGGAAACAAATTCTGAAGTTTTAGCGGTATTAGAAATTCGCGAGATCCAATAAGACTCGAAGGGCTTCAAGAGGAAGACAAACGGACTAGGAATATTTCGAATGTTCTTGCGAAACAATTGTAGTAATAAAAAAATATATATTTATAAATACTTTGGTAACACTTGGAAGATTAGAAAATTTCGTATGCCCTCAAATCAGATGATGATTCAATAGTTAAGACAGACTCACCAAATTTTGTAAATGTTATAAAAAATATACATCTATGTTCCTCAAACATAAAAAGTATGAAAGAACGAGATCTTTCTGTCGATTGTGAAGTTGTACGAAACTTCGTCGCTCGAGCGCTCGAATTTTGTGATTGATTTGATTTTTATTTTGATAAACTCGATTGTTCTTTAATTATTTTTTAAGTAAATTGTTCTCCTAGTTTATTTACAAACGTCGCCAGTTCGACTAAACGGACTCACATTGTTGAGACAGTCTTGGCATCGTAAATCCCGTGTTTGTAGATGTATTCGATTACGGAATCTTGCACGAGATATCTGACGCTCTCGGCCCGTTTCAGAGCTCGTCTTATCTTCGTCGAGCTCACTTCGTTCGGTATCCATTCTGTGACTATGTGAATATTGTGCTAAAAGAATAAAGACAAAGATGCTTCGTCAGCACAGCAGTATCGCTAAATTTCCGACAGTCATGCTAATACCACATCGTGCTAATTACTCGTCACGATAAAAACACAAATTATAAATTTGTCTGCGAGTTTAAAGATCATGTGACGTCTTACCATATATTTTGAGAGAATATCGGAATCGTAGATAAATTTGTTCGGGTTTGAACCTTCTCTCGTTATTACGACAAGTCCGTGTTGTCCAACAATTGCATCGATCTGAAATGAATCAAGGCAATTTTTAACCACATTATACTGATTTGAAAAAATTATAGAAAGAAATTTAAGAAATATTCATTCAGGTTTTGAGACTAAAACAAAGTTCGCGAATTTCGATCGTGGCAGAATAAAAATATTGAATGAACTCAAAAAATAGAAATGAATATTGATGTTTTGTTCGATTGCGAAATATTATCACTTCTTTATTGTGTTTCACGCTTTTCATACTCACATCTTCATCCGCCCATAGACCAGGAGTTCCAAAACTTTCCAGCAGATCAGCACCACACAGTAATTTAATTTGTATGGGAGTTCTATCGCTGCTGTTTTTGACATTTTCAGGTATCCAATTGGTGTCTTCGGTGTCAGAGCGATGTTTAGTGTCATTTGAATCGACGAGAACGGCGTTGAGCAAATTTTGATGATGCTGTAGACTCAGCCTCGTTTTGGTCCAGCCGTTTTGCCTAGTCTCCCATGTGCTGACTCGTATCCAGTCGCTGTTCTGCGTCGCTAACTTAAGCATTGCGCATCTGTGCTCTGCGCTTGCCAATTCCTTTTTTGGATAGTCGTCATGAGTCGGAGATATAACTGCTCCGACAACAATGTGCGTTCCCATTCGATGAAGATGATCTCGAGCTATTTCTGCATTGGAAACCACAGTTTGGAATTCTTATATGTTTACAGCATACAAATAGTTATTTTTTTGTTTTAAGATAGAACACACGGGAGTTTCCTTTCTAAATGTTTTAAAATATGAAAATTGCATACGAATTGGATCATCAGAAACTCGAAAAAAAACCAACAATTCTTGTCATCTATTCTTGAAGTCTGCCGACACAGAAATTTACAGCAATATCTTTTAAAAAATCTAAAGTTGCATTGTCCCATTTTGAAGCAGCATAGTCGGCAACTTTTTCGAAATGTGTAAATACGTGGAAATATGTTTTATTTCTGAACATCTTTGACTAAATTTCTAAAATATAATGTACGGATGGTGACATGTATTTTTGTTTATAGTTAATGTTAATTTCAACGTTTTTTCACATTGAAAAACATGAATGAATCGTATAGCAATATGTGGTATGAATCATATGAGAAATTTAGATCGATGACGTATTAGGGAAGTGATACGACATGGACGTAGATCCTTTTGAAGGTTATGTCGAATAGTCATCGAATGACGACAAGAACAACAAAAAATGTTCCAAAGGTTTATTGTCAGTTGTAAAAGGAATGGTAATTGCATGGTAGAAAATATTGCTTCAGAACAGAATCAATATCGCTTATAAACAACTATATGTATGTATGTATATGTATATATTTCTGTGTATATATGCGTGTAACCACAAGTGAATTCTTATCTATAGATAAAATGACGTACCAAACATTCGTAAGTGCATATTGGTCGGGGGATTGTAGCTTCCGCATGACATCAAAATAACACGCGTCGGTGCCATTCTAAATGATATTTTTCACGTATCATCAACTGACAACACTTTCACAGCATTTCGCAATATTAATCGAAGTATTTCGTCACTTTTTAAAACCGGTTAAAAACTTGTCACGAACTCAGACAGCTATTCTCTCGAAAATTCTGACGCAGCGAAGAGCTTTCGCGGACTGAGGAAACCTTTGGCCATCTTGGTTTATTATGGGCTGACGGAGACCACCGGAGTCAAGCGAGTAGCTCAATACAGTGATTCAACGCGGCAATTTTTCAAACGTTTCGAAATCAAAACTACTATTATAATTTTATTGATTTTTCGTATTTATTTTTTGCAAAAAAGTATACGGTTTTTTTTCGGGCTGAATCTTGTTGCAGATTTGACGTTTACGTAACATTGTGAAACAGACGAAAACTGTTGGTTCTGCGACGAAAACGAAAATAATTTATTGATCATAATTACGAACCTAGAGAAACGTCTTCTACATTTATGTATATACATATAGGGACGCAAGAGGCCAAGGCGAAAGAATCCTTTCGCGACATTGAAAACGCAAATTTTTTTGAAAAATTGACATACGGTTTTAAACCAGCGGACATTATTATTTTTCTGTATAAAATGAAATCGTCCCAAAAAATACTAAAATAAAAAGCCTGAAAAATGTAAAACATGCTTTTTTTTCTCACTGATAGTGAAGGGATTATGGAATGAGTTAAGCAAAAATCTTCATAATACACAAATTTTATTTTCCGCAGAATCGAGGAAATCATCTGAGAACATAAAATCGCATGACGAATAGTTACAATTAATATGTACAATAATACAACTGGTTGATTTTGTTTGTTTCAGTTTATTCTTGTCTCGTTTTGTTAATGATAATCAATCCATTAATTAATTAATTAATTAATCAACTAATTAATTAATTAATTAATAATAACCATAATCTTCGTAATGAATCATTAATATTTCATACAGACGCCCTGCCTTACAAGTGTGTTCAGTGACAACAGCCAATAAACGGCGAGTTATCGACGAATCGTTCAAAACGTTACACCTGCATAATGCACATGATGCATCGTGTTTTTTTTGTTTTTTTTTCATTTTTTTCCAATTTTTTTAAATTTTCTTCATCTCAAGGTTACAATCATTGTTCTCGAAACCATAGAACATTTTGAGTCTGACAGCGAAGGCGATCTTTGAGATTTAGTTTCACAGACCAAAATTTTTTTTTGCCAATATTTTACGTTCCCTCGTTTTGTTTACACCTTGCGGTTCAAGTTCGCGCGTGAATTTAGACGTACGCCATATAAAAACTTGCTCTCGTTTTACCACTCTCTCTCACTCTCTCTCTCTCTCGCTTATTATCTTTAGTCCAGTTATTACACAATAACATTACATTCGTAATAATAATCATCATTTTATTCCTTTTTCTCTTGTTTTTTTTTTTTTTTTCCTTAAACTGTACTTACAACGTTACCGTTACAAACGTAAAACTTGATGTATATTTTTTGTTATTCTTTTTTCCCTTTTATTTTTTTGTGTTTTTTTTTGGTTTTTTAATTTCAATCGTTTAAATATCCACTAAGCATTTTCTACCATTGATTAAATGCTCTTAGTGTTGCTCGGTCGGGGCTTTCGCACCTCGTGATTCCATTCTGTTTTTGTTTTTCTCTGTTAAATTTTTTTTTTATCTTTTAGTGTTTTAATGCTTTTTTTTATTTGTTTTTTATTTTCATTTTTTTACTTCGTGAACTCCACACGCGCGCTCTTTTATTTTTTTTTTTTAAACATTACATACGTGCCTGCTCCGCGCCTTGACCTCAGTGTATCTCGACTTTGTGATATCATCCCAGCGACATCGCGGCTCCCTCGTCATTATTTACCTGATTTTGTATCCATTTTATTCATCCCCGCTCTTGCGTACAATTTTTCCTTGTATCAACGTTGCTTTCATTTGTGTCACAAACACACGCACAAACACACACACACAAACAAACAGACGAACGCGCGCACACAAAGTTGAACATTCAGTAAAGTTTTTTTGACCTCTATTTTAACCCCCGATGACACTTCCACACGAAGAGATACGACCAAAAGGCTGTTACTTTTTCTTTTTCTTTCAATTTCGTGGCAACGCACCGTGGCTCAACAACGACTGAGCAAAGGACCGCACTTTCGCTCTGAAGGAGTATACACCACGTATATTTTCATTTTTTTTACGTTTCCATTGCTTTTTCTCTGCGCCCTTTTCACAACATCCACACAACTACCTTTTTTTCTCCAATTTAATCCACGCTTTCATGAGTTGCTTTTTTCCTCGATTTATTAGAAAAACAATCGCACGACATTCTCTTTCACATGCCAGACAACATGGCTTGGTTTGTTGTTCATCGAAAAAAGCCCTACTAGTGATTGTTCTAAACATACTTTTATGTGTGCGCGTGCGTAACAGAAAGAGAAATGAATGCTCAAACTTTCAAACCTAACGCAGATAATAGTAATTCATATTAAAATAATAATAATGATAATAATAATAATAATAATAATAATAATAATAATAATAATAATAATAATAATAATAATAATAATAATAATAATAATAATAATAATAATAATAATAATAATCTTTATTATTGCATTTACATACATCTTTTTACTCCTTCCCCGCAAAGATACACAGAGGCAAGTGCGATTTAAACGAGAAACGACTTTACGTTTAGTATTTATTCCTCATTCTCCGGTGGGACTGTTGTTTTTTGTTTTCAATATTTTTTCATTTTTACAGTAATTGTCGTTCTCGCATCATACTCGTCTTCTCATTCGTCACAATCCCTCTTCATGTATACCTGTATATGTATATATATATGTACGTTATATATATATACATATATGTATTCGATTCTTGTTTTCTTTTCCGTTTATAGTATTCATCTAAACAATGAAAGCAGCATGAAATGGCTCGAGGAGGGAAAAAGTCACCTCGAACGATGAGAGAGAGAGAATTTACGCTCGGACCGTGTGACACATTTTACATCGGATTGACCACAATTGTGACGCGCGTAAAATTTTTGTTGTTGTTCCTATGTTTATTTTATTATTTCGTTTTGTTGTTGATATTCGTTTTTCGTTTTTCCAATATCGTCATTTCGGTGGACACCGGGACACAAAATGCCAAGTATATCGCAACTTTTCATTATTATCATACGGTTTTTCGATTAAATATATTTCATGACGATGAAAACAAAGAGTCGCTGATTATTTTTGTTCACTCCGAAAGTAGCACGTAGTGCGGTACACTACGGAACGTTCAATAATATGAATATTAATCATAGCGATAGTGTAAATTATAATAAAAATAATTACAATGATAATAATAGTAATATTAATAATACACTCGTGGGTCCCGGTCATCACCGAAAGGCGCGCGCCCGTCCGTGTGCAAAATTTTTTCTCTTATGAAATCGCGTTCAACTAAGTATTTATTCATTCATTTATTTTTTTATTCATCCTTTTTGTTTTGTTTTGTTTTGTTTTTTTTTTTAATCATTTTCAATTTCTTTTCATGTTTTTCCTCCCCCCGCTATCATTTAAATTCTTATTACAAGTACGGTAGTATTAGGTAGTTTTCCTTTTTTTTGTCATTTATATACTTTTTTTTATTCCTTTTTTTGTTTCTTTGTTTCTTTTATACTTAAGCTTTTTTTGTTTGTTTGTTTGTTTGTTTGTTCATTAGTTCTGGTTCTGATAATCTAATAGACATCTAAAAATAACACCCATTTTTTTTTCTTTTCATTATTATTTCGTATTTTGTATTTCTTAGTTTTTTTTTCACGTTTTAAAGGTTTTTTTGTTTGTTTGTTTTTTTTTTCCTTTTTTCGTTTCGTTATTCAATCAAGTATATTAATTAAGGATCCTTAAAAGTTAGACCGGAGCATCATTTGGCCGAGAGACCTGCTTTCGCTTTTTTCTCGTGCCATGTTGTTTTTTTTATTATTATTTTTTGTTTTTCGTTTCAAATATACCCGATCGAGATGATTCTTGGGATTGCGTGGGGCCTGAAAAAAAATCGCTTTTTTTTTGCATTCTCGTGCAATCACATCGCGAGAGCCCCTCACGAGTTCGACGCGACGAGCCCATCTTTCTTTTGTTTTATAACTGTTCAATCACAGTTATTATTATTCTAGCGGCTGGAGTAACACATTTTTGTTCTTCTCTCGTTCCCATTTTGTTTTTGCTTTCGACATTCGCTCATTTTTGCCTCAATACTGCATCAATTTATATTGCTGTGATCTATTACGAGCTTCCTTTTCCCTCGAAATGAAATCTCAATGCTTAAATAACCCATTAACACGCAGCATATACGCAAACATTCGTCTCGCACAATTACACACTTGAAATTTTTTTTTTCTTTGTTTCAATTTCCTAAACTCCACTTTGCTCCCCAGTCTTGGTGTTTTAATCGAGAAACATGAATTTCAATCATTTTCGAAATTAATTTATTCTCCTCCAAATTTACATAAAATTCATTTCTTTTTAGAACGAAATTATTCAAGTCAAACAAATTTGCCTGATTCATCAAATTTCAATTGCCTTTTTTTCGTTTCAAATTCGAGGGCAAAATCATATAATTATTGAGATCAAATAATCTCACGTTTTCACCATAATTCGTCTCGTTAGCAAAATTCTTTCTCGTCGTCTTGATTTTTCTTTTTTCATCTTTCTCCCAAGTTCAGACCAGTGTTCGTAATTTTAGTATCACATTTTTTTCGAGAGAGTGAGAGCTATTGGAAGAGAGAGAGAGAGAGAGAGAGGGAGAGGGAGAGAGAGATATAAAGAGGGAGAGAGAGAGAGAGAGAGCGTGCTAGACCGCATTATTCGGAGAGAAGAATTAATTGATGCGAATTCATTTGTCCTATTTATTTATCAATATCAAATCAAAACTTGCTTGAGCCTCGATTTTTTTTAGGGTTCAATGTTTTCAATTAAATTTTTACCTCAAGTTTCATTTGATGATTCTAGCAAACACATTAACTTAAGACTATTTTTCTTGTCCATCCAAACAACGAACTCAAACATATTTCGTTAGACTTATTTTATGGATTTTTTTTTCTATTCGAAGAAATCAAGTACCTTAATATAACAATTTATTTTTCATTTCACATTATTCTTCAAATCTTTAATTTAATTATCTTTCTCACCCAAACAACTATTAAGGATTTGTTGAGCTTATTTTTTCTTCAAAATTAGATTAGTGACGTTAATTTTCATTTTATTCTATCAAGTGTATTCTAGTCAATTAATTGCATCTTTCCGTCTCTGTGGGTCAGTATTTGTACATGCGCTTGTTTGTTTGTGTGTGTGTGTGTATGTGGAAGGAAACAGTTTTGATGTACCGAACCGATACGAGGAGCTTCATGGTCATTGGATGGTCTTCTCGACGTCCGAGACGTATACACGATATGTCAATAGCTACGAGAGATCCAATAAACTCTCTTGACGATGTTTTCTCGTTTATCTCTTATTTATCTCTGTCTCTATTTCCCTCTCTTTTTTCTCTTTTTCTCTCCTTGTATATAAGTCTGGTCAAACTTTCTTCGGTTCTTGATGACTAAGGCGATCCTCAATTCGTACGTGTCGATTGTGACTTTTACGATCGACATATATAATAGATTAATTATTACCGGACAAACGTACTCGGCTCGTTCAATTACATGCACTAAACAGAAGCTATACATACATGAGTCATATTTGTCAGGAGATATTGAAATTTTTCGACACGAAACGAAAATAAGCAGGTAAACTGATTGGTTAGTTCGAATTTTGTGAAAATTTTAGTACTGCGAGCGCAATACGATTTATTTTTTTGCAGTATCATATGAATTGTTTCTTTTATTTTTTGAAACTTCTCCTGTTCATTTTTCGAAAGTGTTTATCTATTGCGATGAACCGTAATTGAAAACGAACGAGTGTAGCTCAGGACAAATTGTGCACTTTGATGCTCGAGGAGTTTTTTTTTTTAATGTGCAAATGGATTTGGTTCGATTCGATAATGGAAATTTGGTCGAGGAATCGAAAAGATCTATGACTTCCTGAAGTAAAAGTTGTTTGTGTGTGTGTGTGTGTGTGTGTTCGTGCGTGGATGTGAGTTCGCCCGTTCAATAATTCACTGCGATAATTGTGCGACAATCAACGTGAATGCAATTTCATTTGTACAACACGACATAGTGGCAATTTTCATTGTTGATGCAACCAATGACCTTGGTATTATAAAATCGCTACTTTCGGTTTGAATTCTCATCGTGTAACATTTTACAGCTCGATTGTATTTAAAAGTTTGAGTTGTTGTTGTTTTTTTTATGGTGTTTTTTTTTTCTAAAGGGAGAGAATTTATTGGGATCGTCTTTGCAGCTATTCCATTCGAATGTTATCAACGAATCTATTGACGAAATTACTACTGTTTTCTCTATGCAATACATTTGCTGACTTTTAGTCAATTTTTGGTTGTTTTTTTAGAGATCACTCGTTACCCTCGTTTGTCAATTAAAAGAAATAAAGCTTGTCATTAAAATATTCGCTGCTGAATTTAGTTTTATTGTGTGATTCAAGTTTTTATTCCTATATTTCAGAGGATATTTGTATTCGTATCGTGGTCTTAGGTTGATGAGTTTTTTTTCGGTATTTTATCGATCACGGTCATGATTGTTGTTGCTTTTTTTTCTTTTTGTTTGTTATTCCCGTACTTTTTGGGCTAATATTTCCATAGCTTTTCGTATAAATCTACAAAATGATCCACTGAATGTTCATCGGACCGGATTGTCTCTAAGGTTTCGTTCTACGGAACATCGTAGGGTTAACTCGAAACTATATAATGACCGAAATCGATAAATACCCCCGCCATTGATCACATACAAGGTGTGTTCAAATTCGACCTCAAAATTCACATGGTGAATAGAGCATGTGATTATAAAGAGAAAAGATCTCATTCAGTTTTTCTCGATCGTGGATTTTAATTAAGAAATTAATCAATTAGTGGTTGCTTGCCACACCCGTTTCGTATCAGTGCTCTAAATTGGCTATCTCTAATTGATCAATATCTCATTAACGATCCCTCGGAGAGACAAATGTTCAAGAATTTATCTCTTTAACATTTCGAAATTTACATAATCCCTGGGATGGGAAACTCTTGAATGTCTGCACGATTCATACCGTAAATGGAATTCGACGACATAACATCGTAACTTTGAAACAATTATTTCCCGTCAATTTATTCCATAGTTCATTATTTCTAGAAGGTCCTCCATCACGTTCCATTTTCGTTTTGTAATTTGTAAAAAAATGTCTAGTTCATGCATTGAGATGCACAAATTGAAAATCAAGTATTGGTTGATTTTTGTGGGATTAATTGACGAAAGTATTTGATTCAAAGTGTCTCACAGGTACACAATCCAGAAGCCAATGTTTATGTCATCGTTCGATCAATTACTCCATTCGAATAGCTACATGAAAAAACGCTGCAGGCCAACATTTTTGTATGCACTTTCTTCCTTTCTTTTTTTCATCTCTTTCTCTCTTTGTGTTCTTTTTTTTCGGGACATGGGTGGTGCAGGGGCTTACAGAATTTGTACTCTTTTAATGTGTGAAAGACGATGTGTGTCTGAGTGTTTTAATGGTACCGTTCGAGAACTTTTATAATAGTATTCGTTTTATTTGTTGAATACTCGATCGCTCTGAAAAATGCTTTTGAATTGTTTCTTCTGGTGTAATTTTTTCTCGATTTTTTTTCGTTTTCTTTACTTATCACATAAACATTATACAAGTTATTTCCTTGTCACGTAACAGTAGGTATGTGCAATTTGTGTTTTTTTGAATGTGTGTACAAATGAATGAAGAATGCATTTCGATTTCGTTCCTTTTTGCGTCTGTTGTACGATGGTTTTTTTTCCCTGACTGTGAAAATTATCAGAGGTAATTCAAGATTGTAGTTATTTATAAATCCCTCGTCAAAAGTTTGTCTACTTTTACTGTCTTCCCTTTTTTATGAGAAACTTTTTTATTAATTGTTCGAGCACATTCAGTTCGATCTTGTTTTTTTCTCCTTCAACTCTAGAACTCTTTCTTTCGATTAAAATGCAGGCACAAGAATAACCGAAATGCCAGTCGGATCTTCCATCCAAAATCTACTTGTTATCTAAATGGTATTTTTTGGTTTTTTTTTTTTTTTTTTTTTTTTTTTAAGTGACTTTTACTTTCCTTATGTGTCTGTTCGCTTTATGATTCATTATTTTCGGTGAAATGCGATTTTCTATGTTTCGCACTTCGTTCCTTGTTGTACATAGAGGTCTAATCTACGTATTAAATATTATTATTTACTTTTTTCTAAAAATTGTCTACATTTGGATTACCAATTTCCTCCGAGTTTCTTTACTTTGAGTTGTGAAATCGTTGGAAAGGTGTTAATTTGGGCTTTGTAAATTATTATTATTATTATTGTTGTTATTATTATTTCAACAATCGGTTGCTACGAGAAAGTCGTGAGCAGCGTGTGAAATTTTCCATTTTTAATATCTAAATTTGAATCAAAATTTTTATATTTTTCATTTTCTTACGAAAATTGCGTCGCTGAAAGGACAAATTGTAAACAACGATACAAATACGCCTGGCTTTTAGGGCAATTAAAAGTTTTTCCTCTGCTGTGTACATTATTGAAAAAAGCCAGGAATAAAAATAAGTAATTAAAAAAAGGACGAGTAGAAAGAAAAAGAGAAAGGATCGATGGAAAAAGTGAAACAGCTGGTGAAGCTCGCAACACGCGCTTCGCGTACTCCGCGTTAATGAAAGAGAAAAACAAAAAGAAACGAAAACGAATGAATATAATGCACACAGAGGGAGTAGTGGGTGAATAATAACGGCGTAAAGTAAAAATCCAACGGTGTTTTTTACGCTCTTCCCTCCTACGCGTCGATGCCACGAAATTGAGCTTTTGCGACGCTTTTCCTACTTTCTCTCGCAGCCACATGGTTCAGTACGTACGTTTAATGTTCTCTCGTTCGAGCCTTATATTTCCCTATTGCCACATCTCCCTTCATTTTCTCTCTTCTCTCCCGCTCTCCCTTTCTCACCCATTTTTCTCTCTCTAATCGAAACGCCCGCTATGCTTTTTTTCTACGTCTTTATGTCACGTAAAGTTTTCGGATTGCCCTCCTTAAATATATTTTTCAATTAAACATGATTTTCGTAAATCCTCCAGTGATTCCTATCTAATCTGGCTTTGCCTTCGTGTTTGACTCAGTGTGTGCTTGTGTGTGTGTGTGTGTGTGTGTACATGAAATGAAACTTTGACCCCCGTTTCTCGGATCATTCGGCATGCACAATGACGCTTACAATTTTTTTTATTTTCTCCTTTCTCTCTCTCTCTCTCTCGCTCTCCCTCTCTCTCTTTCGCTTTCTCTCTCTCTCGCTCTGCTTCGCTCGATCTCATACGAAAACAAATCTCGATTCGACGCCTCGTTAAAAATATGTACAATACTTTTACATCGACATTCAATAATTTACAGATAACAAAGGTCTCTCATCGTATTATCCCTCACGCGCTCTTTCTCCCCCTCTCTTCCTTTAGTCATTCCTTCATTTCCTTTCGCTACACAGTTTTTCCTTGATTATCTTTCCTTTATTTTCCAATTCGATGCCTGGCCGATCGTTTGCTTTTTATTTCGCCAAATATTATCACGTTTGTTCCATTCTCGTGTTTTACTTTTTTCTCGCACTAGCCGAAAACATTTTTCGTTACAACCTCGGAAGATTTTTACTCTTCTCACGAGACAATCAATGCAACGTGGTCAAAATATTAGATCGTTATTTGCTGTTGATTCTTACGATATTCACGATCTCCTGTCTCGACGAATAATCTCCTTGTTATCCTTTCTCCTTCCCCTTCACTTTATACGTCTTAAATTTTTTTTATCTTTTTCGAACTATATTTTTTTTATCATCGTCATAATCATCGTCAACTTCATCAACTTCTTTTTCTTCTTCATCTTCTTTCTTGCCGTCCACCTCCGCGTGTCCTCAATCTTCAACTGTTCGTCTGCCATTTTTCGCCGCCCACGTAATGCCTCTTCATCTGGTCCCCAACGAGCAATGAAACAGAAAGATAAAGAAATAAATAAGTAAAAAAGGACCTTCTTTTTTTTCTCCTACAGCCTTATCTTTCACATAAAATTTCATGATGAATTTTTCATTAGTTTGCTATATGGAAACAATTCTTCCTTGAATTTCGCGTTAAAATTTTCGATAAATATTATCGAGATAAACTACAAAGTGGAGATAAATGTAAGCATTGCATTATTACGACCTATCCATTCTTTTTATTTTATGAAGCGTTAAAACTTATGTGCTACAGATTACGTTTATATTTTGCTTAGAAATGGCTGAATGAGAATTTTTATGGTGCGGTGCTAAATAAAACTTACGAGACCATTGCAATATTCGAAAAAAAGGAGTTTTTTTGTTATAATTCGTTTAAATATAAAATAGTTTACTCCAAAGTAACATTTTTAAATTTTTTTTCTCCTGCAAGTATAATGAGAAAATATTACTGGCGATTTTTATGAGAACGAAAACTTCCGTTGGTTTGTTAAAAGTTTTTTTTTGTCTATTGGGCGTGCAAAGATGATGTGCTCTCTGTTATCTTTGACAACATCCCTCCCCCGATATTTCTCCCTCGGCTCGCGATTCCTTATTCGACAAGACTCTTCCTTTTCGCCCCTCGACGTCAACGTGCTCAAGTGGCGAATAATGCAAGCTTGGTTATAGCTCAAGAAATAAGAAAAAAACGGAAAAGAAAAAAAATTCGAAGTTGAATGGTATTTCTCGATTGAGGTTCGCCCTGTTCTGTTTGCTTTCCCGTTTCCTGCCACTTCTTTCCAAGCCCCAGGCAATTTTTAACTTCTCAGCTTGGGGCACGTTTTTGCGAGGAAACACAGAGCTTTATTAGCGTCCACTCGAGGATCAATCTCGTGAATTTCCTTCCTCCTGCTGGGATTCTTTGTCACGACAAAAAGTAACAAGATCACGAAGAAAAGAAGCTGTGGGTTCTCGTGGAATAGAAGTGAAAGAGCTCGATCAAGAGTTGGACAAAAAGTACAGACACTTTGTGAAAACGAATTAGATTGTAAAATGTGCGGAAATACGAATTGAAGTATGATTCGGTCAATAAAGATTAATCATTGTGTTTATTATTATCAAGACTAGTGTGAGGCCTCTAAGGATTTCATTCAACATCGCGATTATATTTTATAATAATAAAAAAAAATGAAAAATAAATCATAACTTGTCAAAGGCAATGGAAGAAAAAGAGACCAAAATGCGAAAAAACTCACCTAGAGATTGTCCATCATTTCGGAGAGGGTCAATCTCGAGGTTGACATTGCCACCCCGCTATCACTGCTGCTCTGGACACTGCTATGATCATCCGTGTCCGATTGGTTGCTCGTGTAACCGATTATGTCGACTTCGTCTGTAAAAAGAAGAAAAAAAAAACGAAATAATTAGAAAATGTTGAAACATTCGTCATTCGTAACACGTAGTTGTAAAAATTCAAAATCGTGTTGAAAAAAGCAGACTCTGCTCAAAGTCATTTAGTGGCAAACATTTGCTGAATGATGTTCCTTTCTATCGTGCTGGTTGAAACGTACTTTTGTCAAAAAAAGAATCGGACTTATGTGCCGATGTGTCCAATGTTCTAATTGCATTTAATCTTTCAACTGAGGATATTTATCCAGACACGAAAGATAAATATCATAAAAACATGTTTCACTGGTTGAAAGTCACGAGTGCATAATAAAGGTCGAATAGAGCTATGATATTTGCTTCAAGTATGCTCTTCAAGTACATATAATAAAACGTATGGATTTTACGAAATCCGACTACCCACAGTTCGTGCCCTTATTCGTTCTGGCGCTCTTCGGTTTCTCGAATTTCACGAGGAATCGATATCATTACTGCCACTCCCGCACGTGCTACGACACGCAAGTGCGTATCACGTGGAACGACGTGTCTGCTAAAATATACGGGATGTCCGATAAGTCACCTTTCAATGGTTCAATATGTTTCAATCGCAAAACCCTGAAGACGTAAGATTTTCAACATTTGTTATCAATCAATGGACACGCCGCTTATTTATCAATCTCTCACGGATGATGCATCGAAGAGATACATTTTCACATACTTTTTCCTTCGAAATTTCATGTTTAACTAACTCTGATGATAACTTTTGCAACAGCCTGTAGAATCGTATTGTATTTCCGTCCCTCGTCTAACCCAGCAGCAGCAATCTCACGTTTACATAAGTCTATAACTAAAATGAACTTTTAGCTGCATTATATGAAGTTTCTATACCGTTAGTGCACACAATTTTTGTGAACAGAAGAAGGAATATCGACGTTTTGATAATCCTTAAAAAAAAAGAACTATCACCCTCTTTTAGCCTAGCGTCTCGAAAAGGTTACGCTTGCGGGAACCATCCGAGCTCGCAGCTGACGCGGGAAGAGCATCGATTTTCCATGTGCGTGCATATTACAGTATTATGTCCCATAAGCGCTTTGTATGGCAGTCTCATATGTTGCTCGAATTATTTCTCAAGTGAAACTTTTAACGCGGACCTTTATTATTTCAAGTAAAATAATATTATTTCCACTGAATTGATATGAGCTTCGATAGGTGTTGGTAAATTCAAATGAATCCGAAATGTATAAAACGAATCTCTCTCTTATTTTTTTATCCTCGTACATTTCTGACGTTCAATTTAAAACTCAAGTTGATTGAACGAAATGGAACTGTAATTGAAGTTAACCATTTTCGGTGATGGGATCGTGGCCGAGAAGTTCGTACGAGCTTCACTCTCAGATCTGTTTTTGACATCGGCAGCAGTGGTAGAGTGTGTTCGTCTCGCCAGAATATTTTTAACGAACCGAGCGAGAACGATTATTTCTAGCCTGTGCGTGGCATACTTACCCACATGTTCATCATTAAAAAAAAAAAAAAAAAAAAAAAAAAATTGTTTTTCACTTCGTTAAATTGGAGTTTCCGAAAAGTTTGTCCATGGAAATATGACATGAATTTCTCTACTCGAACTCTATCATATTACGTAAAGAACTGCAGTAGGCTTTCAAATAAAAAAAACTGCGTAGCTCGAAAAAAAAGTTGATTAAAAGTTTGGGAATCAAGAGTACTAACTTTTCCGATAAAAAAAAGCTTCAAAGAAGGATAACTCTTTACGATGTCAAAAAATATCAACAAATAAGCAAAACGTTAATTGATGATAAATGACCATGTGCACTTGTATGTAAATTCACTTTTTTCTTCGACTAGTAGTTTGCCTTATTTAACGTTAGAATGTTAGAGAAAGTGGTAATTCATTGGTCGTTATTTTAAAGGGTATTTGCAGTATTTACAGGGCAATTCTGTCGGGCAAGTCGAGACAAATGAACCTTTCATAGAGAGCGAAAGAGAGAGAGAGAGAGAGAGAGAGAGAGGGTGAGGGTAGAGGGGGGGACAAGAGATTTTGAGAGAGCTTTGGTAGAGAGATGGAGAGGCCCGGCAGTTCATTATGCTAGATATACATATATTAAGGGTGTTGTATGTAAGGGAAAAAGCCACGTGCGTGCAGAAGAGAGAGAGAGAGAGAATGCAAGAGAGGGTATAGTATTTTCTGGGAATGAACGGAGATGCACAGTACAGGGCATCCATCGTCGAGAGACAATAGACGTACCGGGGTACATTGTAAACTTGGTGCTCTCGGTACCGGGTAATCTCGACCGTAGATATATACTATACGAATACTGGCTACGTATAGTACGTGAAAGAGACTGAGTGAGAGAGAGAGAAGGATGAAACGATGTACAACGAGTACTTACTGCGAATACTATGCCAATGAGAGAGAAGGAGAGGGAGAGAGAAGCTGAAATGGAGAGAGATCGAAAGTATCGAGAGAAAAAGAGTGAGAGAGGAGAGTGAGGAGAGGGAGAGAGAATAGGAGTTTAGGGAGAAGGTAAAGTTGCCAAGGTATACATAAACAGAGAGAGAGAGAGAGAGAGAGAGAGAGAGAGAGAGAGAGAGAGAGAGAGAGAGAGAGAGAGAGAGAGAGAGAG
>JACEOJ010000208.1:22707-59014 GCA_013761285.1 Campoletis sonorensis | reverse complement strand
GTAAAATGTTCTCAAAGTATTCATCGAACATACGCTTCATGGATGTTCTAGATACTTTGAGAACAATAAGCCACAGAGACTCGAAGTATACGCATGACATAGGAATAGTAGCATGAAATGCATTCTTTGGAGACATAACTCTTATATGTTACATATAGATTGGGAAGTAGGACATTCTTTTCCAAAATATGAATAAAGTGCATCATTTTTGCGATTCAATGGATTTTTCGAATATATTCGTTTAGAGTTAACGATGTTTGACATATGCAACAAAGTGAGTCAGATACTTACCCATATCGGCACGAGGAGAAATTGCATTCTCTATAAAATATTGACGTACTCGATCTTACTTCGAATCCGGGACTCCCGACTTTCGAGCCCAGGCCCTCATCCACTAGAACAACCGCTCTCCTCTCGAGGCTTCAAAGTATCCATTTAATAAATCTATTTGTATATCATGTGAATACTTTGCAACCACGTGGTAAAAAACAAACCCAAACAAACCCAAACAACAAGAACCGTAAGCTGAATGACGGAGAAAAGGATGCTGAGTCTGAATCGGACAAACTTGATATTGTGTCCGATGACGATTCAATTGCCAATATTCCAAAGCCAACTCAACTCTCAAGTACAACTCCAGAAGCAACTATCACTCTACCTTCGGCAACGTCAAACATTATTCTTGTGCTTCTCGTTTTTATGAACAATGGAAAAACCATGCACTTTGGATTATCCACCGTTTTATTTAGTTTGTGGTTTTCCGTTTTTTTTCAATATTCACATCAATGTGAATATTTCAATCCTGGCCAAAAATCCCCTCCCTGGGGAAAAAAACCTTGGACAAGTTCATTTGTTGACCCCGATTCCATTTGTTTTCACAGAAAAAAACTACCCAAAAAAGTACAAAATTTTCAAAAAATTGGCAAGATCAAGAATGATTTACATTCAACACTAAAATTTATGATATCAATAATAGGACAAGTATTCCATTGTCTCTTGAGGATGAAGTATTTAAAAAAAAAGCAAAATCAGTTGGTTATTGAAAAAAGTCACCAATGTACAAAAATAAAAATCGGTCAAATGGATAGAGTCCAGAAAAAAAATCAAGATAAATCAAAACGTGGAGAAAAAATTTTCAAACGAAAATCGAAATAAGACAATAGTTTATAGTATACTTATGATTCGATTTATCGCATGATTTTTGACGCATTTCTCCGACCAATCAATTGCAATTTTCTACTTAGGCGGAGTGGTACTTCAGTGGAGGATGACAAATTTTCATACTCATTGCATTTCGCATGCTTATAACAGAGTTGAGACGAAAACGTTGAGACACACGCGCTCGAAAATTGAATGCATTGGACATCACAAAAACTAAACTTCCTGCCACATTCTTCGATTTGAGTTTCAGAAGATACTTAAATGTTCCTTGCAGTCTTCAGAATGATTGAAGGAACTTTTGTTTAACATTTTACTAAAAAATCTATACTTGAAAGAGGTTTGCCCCAATGTGCAATACGTACTTCAAACTATGCGCAAAATACATGAAAACCCAAATATTTTATGCATAGATTGAGGTCCTCAAGACCAAAAAAATATATAGTTATAATGCCGATGTCTTTGGATTTTTCTTTTCCATTTAAAAATAAGTCGTCAAACTATGTAAAATATACCGAAATTATTCTCAAATTTGTCCCCAAACTATACAAAGAAACTGAGACGTATTGTATTTATACGCATACATTACGGACCATGCCAATTGACCTCCGTATACACCTTACTGATTGTTTGTGGACTGTCCTCTTTATATGCTTTACAAGCAAGTGCCCCAAAGTATGCGTTTCACAGTAAAATTGTTATATCTCTTCAATAATTGCATATAAAACAATATCCGCAGAACTGTAATTCAAGAAGTGCATAATGAATCTATGTATGCAGAGAAAAATATGTGTCCCAAAGTATGCCTCCCACATATATATATATATATATATTTATATATATGCATATAGGTTTTGCTGGAGGACGGTATGCGCAGCATATGAGCAGGATAAGGTCATCATCCCGAGGATTTAAGAGGACGCCCGATGGGCGAACTAACCGAACATGAAAATACGAATGAAAATGCATACACAACCACAAGTCACTGGAGTGGGAGGAGAAAGCGGGAGTATAGGTAGGATAAGCGTAGTTTGAAATGGGTGTAATAGGCCTGGAAAGAGAGAAAACGGAACAGAGCCAATAGGATTTATGTCCAGTGACCCTGGATCGGGGAATTTCACGCTAAATCATTCCCATGTCACCTTCGAACCCCTGCCTCTCGTTTCCCCTTCCGTAAAAGGTTTGCGAGGGCTTGCATACAAAATATATTGCAGAGAAATTCGATGTCCCTCTTGTTCCCATCCCAGCAAACCAGGAAAGCTCCTGAACCTTCTCTTCAAAAGAATTGAAAACGTTATACCCGTGAAAGCTGGAAGCTCCGCCTCCGGCCTGGCTTTTTTCATCTTTCTCCAAATGTTTTCGTTCTTCATTTACCTCTATTTCTTTATTTTTAATTGTTTTATATGCTTTATACGTGCGTATGTGTTATTTTTATAAAATTGTGGATACCTAAGTCGGCAGAAGCTCGTACGTGCATGAAATCCCACCTTCATATACGAATGTACGTCGCGTATGTCTCTATTTATATTTTTTCGCGTTTACACGTTTATATTTATATTATGGTAGCGTGCACAAAGGTAAAAGCTTCGTGTGTACCAGAGGCCATTTAATAATCTCGCATATCCGCCCTTGATACGCTATAGCAAAGAACACACGGCTTCGCCAAATTAAGGAATGCAATAAAACCGGCAAAGCCACATCGCGTTTGGCTATAGCCGCTACCACTACGTGAATCCGCGAAAAACGCGAGGGCTCCACTGAGCTATGGTGATACAGGTACATGTGTGTATATATAATTGTACGAGTGAGTAAGGGCATTCATTATATAGAAATGATTCTACAGATAGAAACAAAGTCTTGTCGAAAGAACGAGAATTTGTTCGACCATTCAAGCGTCACTGGACCAGTTTTTATTTTATATCATATCTGTATATACGTTTTAATTAATTCACGGAATTCATAATATTGCTTCGTAATTCTGGATATTTATTGCTACATCCATCCACGAGTTCATCGTCAGCGAGTGACATCGTAAATGAGACAAAAAAGAAGACAAGAAATAAAAATTGTTTTAGCTAGAATTGAAATAAAACACGGTCAAGCTTTCTATTTTTTTGTTTTTTCCAGCATCCTGTGCAGAAGGGTGCATAAAAGATCTACAAGGCTTCAACGATAATAATAGTGGTACAAAAAACTATAAAAAGCAAATAAAAACATGGGATTTTTTTGTCGTTCTTTTAATACTAAAAGAATTTCTTTCCCTTTTCATTGACAATGTAAATTAAATAACAAGACTATGGATTCTGAGAATAATGAAAATGCAGCCCTCCCCCCCTCTCCTCTTCCTCGCCCCTCCTCCCATCAGTCTTCTCGGGTCCAAAGCGCGACCTCGTATCCCGCTGGGATATTACGAGATCACAGGGAGGAAGAGTTCGTGAATCATGGCTGCTGTATAACGCTTGCAAAATACACTTTTTTTGACGATCCTTCCTTCGTCGTCCACCCTCCGATGCATTAATTTTATATTGCGGCTATGCATAAGCGTAATAGCGCCATCGTGTATACAGATATAATTTTAAGGTCGTTCATCTTGAGCGAAGCAGCATATGAAGAACGTGATTTATTCGCGACGTTAGCTCTGAGTATCCCATTTATGATCTCGTAATGTTGCAAGAATTTCATGTCGTTTTATGTGTATACCAAGTGAAAAACTGTGTTCTCTTACAGTATATATGCATGTATGTCAATTACTATATATGTATTTTTATATTTATTGGATTTTCTATAAAGAGCTTATCATAAGTGAAATGGTACGATTTGTCACGTTGAGCATTAAATTTTTTTTTTTCAATCACCTTTAATAAAATTGATGTTCCTCTTCGCACTGAATTCACGTGATTTAGCATATTATTCCGAAAATTTTGAGTTTTCACGTCGAGCGTCCGCTTTCACTACGCGTTCAGTTATTACTGCTCTTATCAGCAGACCCCCAACCGCGACAACGCGGTAATTCTTTGTTTATATACCGCGACGTTCCGAGAAGCCCTGGCTACGAACCCGGGCCAGCCCTACCGCTCTCTTATATATTCCAATATGACGATTGTATGACGCCACAAAGATTTTAAATCGTTATCACTGACAAACGAGTTTGGCGAAAAATCTCCAATTGAATTACAATTTTTTACGATCTTTTATCTTTTGATTGGACCTTGTTCCAAGTAAAATATATGTCCCAAACATCCTTGAAATAAAATTTAAAAAAACGTCAAACTATGAAGGCAAGAGCTATTTTCAACGCGTTCTATTTTGTGCTTGAAATAGTTGAAAAAATTCCAAGTTTCTCTTCAGAAGCGAAGAGGTAGAGCGGAAAAAAATGTAAGAACGTTGAAAAGGGAAGGGAGAAAAACGTTTTCCGGAATTAACGCACGGTGGTCGAAGAAGGCTTTCAGAAAAATTGCCCATGAACGAGGGAGAACCGGTGTGCAGAACTCGTGGACTGAAGTGAGTCGACTGAAAAGGCTCGAGTCTTTAGGGCTGCGATTATGCACTCATCGTACATGTACAATAAATACCCACACACATACAGGCCATTCCGCGTTGAGTGGGCACCATTTTTGGATATGGAAACGTTCGACGGAGTTCTTCTTAAATCGGTATGAGTTTAGGATTTTTTTTTCTTCACCTTAGTGCTTTTTAGCGTAATTATCTGGGATTACCGACGATTTTAATGTTCTGGAAAATCGGTGAGATACGTGGACAGAATATCCGGAATATGCAAACACATGCAAGTCTGTACACAGACTTAAAGAAGAAATCGTGATGTATTATTCGGAATTATACGTATAGATTCTGACATTTTTGAGACCAAAGTCTTTCTCTTTATTCTGTTATCCATGAGATATCCAATATCTTGAGAATTTAACGTTCTACTTCCATGTCAATCTTGTCCGTCATTTTTGCGACACGCTGTATCGTTATGTACGGATTAATGGAGGAATGTAGACGCAATCGAGTAATTGAGCCTTCGCACTTAAGCAGACTGAAAGAGGAATTGAGCGAAGAGCATCAGGTAAAGTTATAGACGGCGAATTATTCAGAGTTGCCATGCCGGCTCTATCGTTCTGTGCCTATTCGACATATTCAAGTAAATTTTCATCAAGAAACTTGTGACGCACACATCCTTCAATTTCTATCTTCCCTGTAGTGACGTACAGTTTGGAACGAAGAGTGGGAAACGTCTTGTTTGAGAGAAGAGCGCAACTCGTCGTCGAAAATCACGGGTAAATTTCTGGTCACGAACGAGTAAGCGGTGCAAGGATTCTAAAGCCATCTTCAAAGGGTGAATTTGTAAACGCCAAGATGAGAGCGAAGTGAGATGGAATATATGAGAGGACAAAATACTCAACTGGTATTATGCGATGTCATTGACAATTTTATTTACTTAAATTTACTGTCTTTGGTTCTCGTTTCTTCCTTTTACATATACTCATTCCCTTTGTCTTCTTATGAGCTTACTTGTAGCGGATGAGTTTCTACTTTGCCTCTCATTCGTTTCAGTCTATTCTTCTTGATATCATTTTTTTTTCTTTTGGCTTCTTCGTTTGAACTCTCGGTCGTTCTTTTTTCGTACTTTTCGAGTCCTTATCGACGTGGGTTGCTTACTGTATTATCCTTAAGACTCTTACACCTAAGCAACCTTTACAATGAGCTCTAACCCTTCCTTTTATCTTTTTTTTTTTTTACGGCGAAAAGTGCCTCGCAACGAGCCGTGAAGCTGCACTCCTCTGCTGCTTTTTTGTATTCCTCTTTTGTATTTCGAGTTTGTTTTTTTCGTACATGTGTACGTAAGCGTCACGTGCGGGCATTGTGCATCGGGAAAGGAAGCTTCGAGTGGTAAGTGACGAGAAGAACGTGCACATCTATTACGCGAAGTTTCTCCAGGATAATATACGAAGGGATTACGAACGTGAGAGGAAATTCTCGCTCAGACTGCCAGGATTGATTTCTTAATCGAATTGCTCCTTGAAAGCTCCGACCCATATAGTGCTATCACGTTCAAATATATTTATCGCGCACGAGAATGTGTCCTTGAGACCCGAACTTCAGATTTCTCGTTCGAGACGAGTGCTAGATCAACTATTCCGAACTACAATTCAAAGATTCGTCCATGAATTTTGAACACCAGTTTTCCAACCCAATTTTTTACATTCTGTCATTTTTTCTTGCAGTATCGTTTGTCTTAATCGTATCGTATTTTAAACGAATGTTGTCGAAGCCCGGACCCAAATAACGATGAAATTTCACGAAAACGGATGTCAGTTTTCCTTTTAAGAATACGTTCAAAGGCCAGCATGAAATTGTATCGTAAAAAAATACTTATTTCCACGAATAAAATTTCCGTCCAATGCTCCCTTGTCGTTTTACTTGATATTAAGATTTTCATGCAGATAACGTACGGAATATGACGTTCTTTTTTATCACTTGCTTTGAATTAATTAACATAAAAGTTACATGCATACGGTTTAGGCTACAAGGAAGATAGGGCGAGAGACGACGGGAGAGAAACAGAGATAGAAACTGTTTCTCGCCAGAATGTGGTATTTCACTGGCGAAGGAGATAATTCGAGAATTATCACTGGTGCCTGGAGTCCGCTACCGGATGCGAGCGGTTAAGGGATAATGAAGATTAAGGGAGTCGAGTAGTAAGCGCGGTTTTCCAACCCACTCCCTTATTTTCTGTCTTCGTCTTTACTTCCATTCTACTGTATTTCGGCTCTAAATGTATTTATACATGTATACATAGATATAGGTATAAATATATATATGCGTGGATATGTCTGAGTGTATTGTACGTATATAACATCCTTAAGTCGTCTCTCCCCTTTCAACTTTCACTCTACTTTTCTCGTCTTACTCCTTTCCCTCGTTTCTCCACGACTCACTTATCTATACCGCGCCCTCGCAGGAGTAATTCGCCGATTCGTGAATACGAGACGTCTCGAGTCTAACGACGAGAATTACTTCTCTTTGGCGAACTCCCCTCCCATAATTATCGACTTTTCAATCTCAACACGTGCTCTACATCGACTCCTTAATAATTCTCGACTTTTCGATTCATTATTTCTCGATTTCTTTACTCAATCATGAGCTCTGTTATTATGAATTATTCATTCGGACAAATTATAGTAGAGATTTATTCATACGTACGAGAGAACTTTTATTCAATTATACGTGTAATAGAAAAAAAAAATATATGTGCAATATACTGATTAGAGAATTAGTTTTCATTCGATTTATATACGATTAATATTCCCGTTGAATGAACGGTGTATTATTTGACGTCCAAGTTTTTCCAAGCGAAATAAAAAAAGAGGAAATAAAATAGAAAAGCGACGTTGAAAAATCAACAGTGATGCTAGTAATGACTCTTTCTCCAGTGTGTAAAGTCAGACGTAGACATCCCGATATGGACGTAAGTATAACGTAATTGGCGGTTTGCTAGAGTACGAGACAGTTATAAGGCTGTGTCCCCTTTCTCGTCTATATATCTAACTCAGTATATACTAAACATGGATCATGTAATATACGAACATATACATTAATGTATAAGAGTAGCGAGAAAAGGAGGGTGTGCGAAAGTGAAGTTTCGAAGAGCGAAACGGTCTCTCTCTCATTTTGTCATTATGACGTCAATTGAAGGGCAGGAGGTGCGGTCGAAGGTGCGCAGAAAGGCGAAAAGCGGGGACAGATGAAAAAAAAGTGCCCTATCTTGAGTAGCACACAGAGAACGAGTGGTCGAGGGAAAGAAGAAGAGAGAATTGCGAAGGGGACGAAAGGAGCGTAGGGTTGCGTATGAACTGTTGTTGAATATGCGAATAAACTGTAAAATATGGCCTCAGAATTGTTTCCAAGATTCACAGACAGCGTAGATCATCGTGACGGTCTGAAGAAGACATTTTTGGATATTTTTTTCGGCTCGCTGTCGATAGGTCACGATATAGTTGGTAATGACAATTTTTTTGGTACATCCTGTCGTTAAAGACGAAAGTTGCCAATCGTTCAGTTAGCTTTCGACTGAAACCCAACTAAGCTCAAATATTGCTGTTTCAAAATCGTTCATCTGATGTTCAATGTAAAAAAAAAAATGAATTGTTGCGAGTGTGTACGAATGGACATTGATATCGTGACGTAATATTTTTGCCCACATGCAGGAATCTTGCTCGGGTAGTCAGATCAATTTAATAATATTCAGAAAATCATTACAATTTCCAACTCATTTTCATAACCACGTACGAGCGAACAACGGGCCCTTGATGGCAGTAGTTCGATCGTTTTAAGGATGTTCGTGGTGGAGAACGTAATTCGAATTAAAAGCAAACTCCTCGTCATCCTGTGCGACCGAGAGATCTTCCCTGTAGTCGTACGAGAACATCTTAAGGCTCATGAACCTTATCGTCATTGTCGCACTCTTCTCGTTCTCGTATCAAGAGCACGTAGTTTTAAGGAGCCAAACCCCGAGTCGCTAGGTCGAAGCCCTCATCCCCGGCTGATGAGCTCACAGTTTTGTTTCGTTATCTATCGATTTTTATCGTTTTTCTCGTAGCTCGGAAGAATCGTCCATCACCCTGAGGATCTCGATTATTGCCGAGGGTCAATCTGGCCAATTTTCTTCTCGTCCAAGTGATATTCCAAGTTATTGATTATTATCGATAATCCATAATTGAGATTAGAATGACGAGCAGTAGGCGAGGGGGGGGGGGGGATGAGTGGTACCAGATCTCGCTCCAATTTTTGATAATGATTCGTTTCAACGATATTTAATTAGTGACTGGTTTGCATCTAGAATCCGTTTATACCTAGTTTCATGATTATTTGAATAAAAATTTGCCAGTGTCTTGCTCTCCAAAATCAGTTTTGAATGAAAATTAATTCGCCGCGAATTGCTGAATCGACCGTTGAAAAACGTGACAATATATAAATATATTTATGCACATATACGAATCGCATGTGAAAGACTTTGAGAGAAGAATGGAAAACCGTGTAAAGTGTTGGTGCCAGACAGAAACAGAATCGTAACGTGTATAGTAGCCATGACACCGTGAGGCTCTCGTGGCGATAGCTTAAAAGCATGGAGGGGTGGCTAGAACGACGTACATCCCTGCTTTTTTCACCGACACCCACCGTATCTATATATATTTCTCGTTTCGACGTCGCCTTTACCACTACTATGAGGACACGGGACGCCGGTATTTTTCCATAATCAATAACATGCCTCTATTCTCGTCACACCGAGCGCGCGAGGGAAAACCTCTTCTTCCTATCTCACCCTATATCCAACAACCTGCGCAGGTGACAGTGGTTCTCTCCCACTCAGACTCTTTCATATTTCTATATATAAATATAGTATATATACGTGCACCGTTGTGCACACATCTGTATGTATGACGCGTTTAGTAATGTAAATACATTTAGATCGTTGACAAAGAAAATGGCACAACCAATGTCTCGCCACTAGTCAGATTTTTCGAGTTAAGCCCTTTCATCCGACATCACCAGATATACCTTTATTTTCTACATTGATATTCGTCGATTCCGCTTTACATGGAAATCTTACAGAAAAGCAACGAGTTCTTGGATACGTTCAAGTGGAATTGATTATGTACGAAGATACAACGCGGAAGAAAGAACAAGAATCAATCCTAACTTTGTATAAAAGTTCAACTCTGACTGCGAATGCTTTTTTTTTCGTTCGATAACAATATCATTAGGTTTGAAGTGAGAATACGAGGAGATAAGCAATCAAACTTACTACTTGGCTCATCATTTTTTCAATTTTTTTTTCAGATCCATTTTCAAGTGCACCAAGTACAGATTTATTAAATTTATAGTTGATAATTATGACATGAAATACAAAGTGTGCAATATGATTTTTTTTTCTGCAGAGATTACATAATTTGTTTATGTAACAACACGCGGTCATTGGTTCGTGTATTAGCTCTTCCCTCGAACCCTCACCTCTACGTAATTATCACAAAGAGGCTTCACCGGAGAATCCCCATTGTTTCTGATTCATACTAAATGGCATATACATATAAATAAATAAAGGACATTATGTATCTATATACTTGGAGCTTCTATTAATAATTCGAGAATACATAACAAATGAAGTATATTCGGGATTTCTACCTGTCTGACAGGTCTCATTAACAGTGTACACTGAATTTAAGCGAGACCATGTACGTATCGAAATCCGATCGTGACGCAATTAATCACCCTTTAATTTGATCCTCTCCGATAAACAATTACAAATGCTCAAAGGAAACTTCTCATTGGAAAATAAAACAACATAAAGAAATAAGTTGGTGTAATGAATAAAATTTTAGCTGAATGATTTCAAAGACTGGGTAAGTGCGGGAAAGTTGGCTGTACTATTAAAATAGTCGTCAGCAAAATTTATGCATTGACGGTCAATTGAAGTTGGCCGCCGTATACGTTCAATCGTCGCTAATCTTTCTTAAAGGATTCGATTCAATCGACGCAAGAGTAAAAGGGAATTATTGGTGATGGGTTTTTTTCTCCTTTACTTAGTTGCTTATTATAGACGTTTTCGAATTTTTGATTTTCAAATAACAGACACCCTGTGTATGGAAAAATGTAGAAATGTGATGACCTCGGTGGACAGTCGATAGATCCGTCAGTGAGAGTTGAGAACCCTGAGTTAAAACAGCGGTTTAAGGGCGAAGGGGAGGGGGCGAGAGGGAGGAGGTGAGTGTCGGGTGAAAGAGTTCATTAAAACCAGCATCGTTTACATCCCCGAGCGCGTCCGTTCGTGGATGGCTGTGCGCTTGTAGCGCCGTACTCCCCTCGACGAATCAACCACTCGCGTCCTCAGCTGTTCGGCTGCAACCCCGAGATCGTTGCTGTAGCACGACGCGAAAAAAAGAACGAACGAACGAAAAAAAAGGGTGGAAAATAATTTCGGTCACACCGCGACGAGACACGAGAGCGCAGAAGGGTGCGCGCAAAGAGGGAGATGAACCCTTGCAGCTAATCCAAGAGTCAATAGCGGAGAATCTATATTATAGACAATAACATACAAATTTTCAATCGTGAATTATGGCTGAATGAGAAAGATCTAAAAAAAAAATGTTTTATCCGGTCAAATGGGCTCAATATATTTATATTATTCGACCATCATATGATTTGTCAGGTGTCGCACGTTCGATTTCATTAAAAGTACGAATTAAATTAAACTGATACAGTTTTTCTTCGTTCATCTTAATTCAGATTTAAATTATAGTCAAGCACGTTGTATTAAACATTTTTTTTCATTTCTATAGAGCGAATATTACGGCGACGATGTTCTCAAGATTTTTGCCTAGAAACAGAGGTAGAGGTTGGAAAATCCTGACCAGTTGATAGGTATATAGTACACTTGCTGGGCGTAGTTTTATACGTCACTGGCTTTCTTTCTTTCTTTGGCTCTCTTTTTTTTTTCGACCGTAGTCAAGCACCGAGAGATGCTCGTTGTCGTCTATATATATATTTGTACAAGTTTCGTTATAAGCCACCGAGTACTCAGACCGAAACTCAGAAGGGGAGGATTGAAAGAAAGAAAGAAGAATAAAAAAAAAGTAAAGAGAAGAGTGAGAAAACAATAAACCTTTCTCGGCGACAGGTGCGAGTCTTCCGGCAATGGCTTAATTTTTCGTCTTTTATTTCTTTTTATCCGTCCATTTTTTAATTATTTGTAAGAAAGAAAAAAATGCACGCATGGGCAAAGCGCTTTCTCGTTTCTCTATTTAATTTATGGCGAGAGATGAGCTTCTTTAATTTACAAAAAACATCAGACGCAGTAAGTAAGATTTTTTCGTCTTTCGTAATTGAACGAATTGTTTTTTCAAAGCATTTGCGAGATTTACGTTATTTCAATAAAAATTCTTCTTAGCGTGGTAACAATATTTTCTTGTGATTCATAACATAAAAATGAAAAATATGTCTTAACGAAATGAAGAAAAAAACTCTTATGCTTAAAGATGGATAAAAGAGTGATTTATTTCCACGTTTGATATATTTCATCAGAAAATAGTTTAGGAAGTATGGAAATTTAAGTGGAAGCAATAATCGTTAATTAAAGATTCGAAAGCGTGAACTGCAACAGCTCCGAGTCGTGTGTTTGTATCCCAACAAATATTGTCTCCTTTTGGGTCTCTGTGTGCCTAGATCTTGAGAGAAACAGACTGGCCATTATCGCTAGTTATGCGGCAAGTTCGTGGTCTCCGGACTGGACAATTAATAGTCTTTCTCCCCCGAGCACACTGTTATATAATCAGGGTGCTTGGCCGCAAGCTAGATACGAAACTCGTACAAACTGGTACGCTTGCTGCTGTAAGGGTTGTATAACTACGTACAGAGATCCAAGAGAGAAAGGAAGAAAGAGAAAGAGAGAGAGAGAGAGAGAGGAAGGATGACGTGAGCTTGCACGTAGGTATAAACACGTACTGTCTGACTGGGTCGTCTCTATTCTCATACATACGTAAATCCATACTCAGCGTTTGCAAATTTAATATACTCAGTGTCCTAAAATCGATGTCCAATATTTGCACGGTAAACAAAATGTTAAATTCTAGGGTGAATATATTTTTTAGTCCTGTTTCATTCCGATGTATTATTAATGGAAACATGAATTCATGAGTTTCTACAAATGAACCAGCTCGGCAAGAACAGCATAAATTGAGAGTGGCGCACCGGCAGAATGAGCGGCAAGGGATGAGCTCGAGAGTAGTCGCGTGACTGCTTCCATTCCTTGTTGTAGGACCATCAGAAAGGCTGTTACGAATTGAATGATTATCTGGAGAACGATGATTTCGAGAGAAAAGTAATGAATGGACTCTTCACGTCAGAATTTAGCAATCGAACAATCTTTTTAATTGAAATACGATTTCTCGGACACACCGTATAGAAGCGTAGAGTCTGAATAGTTTTGACACGGGGCAACGCACACTAAACTCTCTGGCAATAGAGGGGAATAGTCGTGGCGCCAGTAGTTTCCCAGTCGCAACATGATTTACCGGCGATGCTGGGCGACCGCATCCCTTTCTCCTTCGTGATGCCCCCCAACCCCCTTATTCAGCCCTCTGCGTCCGTTTGGGGCTGCCCGACCACGACCCTCCGTGCCTCAGCCCTCCCACACTCCTCAACTCCCGAGCACGACTGGTGTATAAAAGCACAAGTGTTGACAAATAGTATTTCCTGTCTCTCGTGCTGTTTAAATATACGAAATGGAGGCGAGCGTGAGAACACGAAGAACTATCGTACATACTGAATATGCACCGAGTATATATGCACGTATATCTACATCTATACACTTATGGGTATTAACGTAAATATACGTATATATATTTAACCACATAACTATATACGTATATATCGCACATGAACGGTTATGAAACAAAAGGGCGTATTTTGCAATGTTCACCACAGTAAATGGCCGATTTAAAAGCCTTCCAGTGACGACCGTTTGATATATTATAGTAGAGAGTAGATAGATGAGCAGAGGGTGGAATTCTATATATAAGAAAAGGGTTGGCTGGCTTCTATCTTCACCTTGAACGTCCTTTCGATATCTCTTTCCGCATTTACTCTATACCGACCCCATATATAAATATATATGTTTACTCTATAAACTGTGTATGTATCTATCACTATCTTTCGCTTTTTAGCATCTCGTCTATAAATGTGCACCACGCGAAGCTCTACGAGACGGAAGTTCCTCACTGTACCGTCCTATGTATTATACGTTTCATATGTATATATATATATGCTTATGCATAAAGAAGTCACATTGATATTTGCAGTTATCGCAAACCCGCTATCTCACCAAGCTACAAACATTCCTCTCTATCTCTATGTTTATGTCGTTCCACTCTATTTTTCTCTTCATTTTTCTTTTCGTTTTGCCTTTCTGCCTCATTTGCAAATTCTTCGTTGCTGTTTGGGATCTTCCAATTCTCGGATTCCGTTTCACTCTTTATTTCTCGAGTCTTTGATTGTACGAGTTGGACCAATTTATTTTCATACGTTGCACTTAATGTATTCAATATTTACGGATATAATCCTTGTGGGCCAGTTTTTGTTTTTTTTGTATTTCAGTTTTCAAAATATTTGATAATAATCCGTCGCATGTGCCGATGAGTGGAAAGTAGCGCGATATCAATCGAACAGACTATGGCGAAACTTGTTTTTAAAAAGTCAATTTTTTTTCAATCTAAATAGAAGGAGTTTCATGACGTTCGTCAGTATGTGACGTGTTCCAGGTTTGCCGGATAAGTAGGAGATGAAATTCGGTAGGGAATAATTTTCACCTACGCCTGCTAGTCAACCGGTTAAACAATATCTCATCAACGGATAATCAGAGGATATAACAGCTACAGACGATTCACTTCATAATCTTTGAATCTCACTGCCCCTTTGTTGCGACTTTCTCAACAGCTTTGTACAGAAAAAAAAAAAGGTATAAAGCCGAGAAACGGAGAAACCAGATCAACTTTGCTCTTCTTCAATCGTTCAAAACCTTTAAATGGAATCGTAGGCACCTTCCTCTCTTTTAATAGCTCTTTTTCTCTACTTTCCGCTCAATCCCTCGAACCCTTTACCTCTTCCAACTCACTCCACTATATTTTCCTTGTTTCTTTCTTTCTAAATCTACCTCATTCTCCCGTTAAATACAGTCGACCCACCAGCACTGGGTGCACGACCACCAGCCCAGGCTCGTCGATCCCGGGAAAAGCTGTTGAAACTCCGTAATTAACGAACTTTGCAGTTTCGCCATTCGCTGAGCGAACCGGCACGAAGAGGTAGCTCGGTCACCGCCAGCTTATAGCCAAGATGAGAGAGTGTAACAAATAGAAAACACAGAATACCAACGATAGAAGCAGAACCGCGTGGCAAATCTATGCTAAGGTATTGTTCGGAGGAGTAGAATTATTATTTTTTTCTACTTCTCTCTTCCGAATGATCAAAGGTCGTGTTATGGAGAAAGAAATGGAAAGAGAATTCAAACGAGAGACCAAAAGAAGAGGAAGAGGGAGAGACAGAGACATAGAGAGAGGGTGAGGGGGAAAAAAGCTCGTTGATCTGCCCTTTTATATCTCCTTGTGCCCTTTATGGCTACGATTTTACCTCTTCACTCTCTCTCTCTCTCTTCACTTCCCTCTTTTCACCCTTTTGACCATTCCGTCTAACTCTTTACCATCCCGACTTGTTATCCTCATCCCTCAAAGCAAAGACCTTACGATTGGTTCAAAGGGAAAAAAAGACGGCCGATGAGATGACAAAATTTTTTCATTTTGTACGTATGTGAAATCGTACAATACTTTCACTCTTTCTCCCTTTATTGCTGTCTATCCAACTCGCTTCTTCGTCATTGCAATCGAGCTACCATATCACTTGGGCTTCAAACCCTCCACCGTTTGTCGTTGGTTGCCTCCCTGTCCCGACCCCTCGCACGAGATTGGCATTCCCGAGCGTCGAAGCGAACAAGTGCGAGAGGTGGCGGAACGTCGCGCTCGCCCGGCCCCGACACGCCAGGAACATGTCTCGAATCTACCCACTGAAAGCTTCGCAAAGCAGTGCCTTCCCCCCTCCCCCCTATCCTCAAAGCGGAGATTGACATTTCAGTTCGGTTTAGCGCGAATACCTTTAAACCGGAAAGAAACAAATTAGATGAAAAAAAAAATTAAAAAAAATAAGAACCGAAACAATTTATCAGCTTAATGAAATTCCCGAATATGCGTCGACTTTGTGTGGATTTGATGATGATTAAATGTGCTTCTTCTGCAGTAATTCGAGCGTCTAAGAAGACACGCTGAGAAATGTTTCTTGTTAATTAAAATAATTCCCAAAAAAAAAGATGAGAAGGATTTTTTCCTATCATCTTCTAGGATTATTTTAACCATGAAAAAAAAACCGATAATTCGTAAAATTATACTTGAACGCCTGGAAAGGCATAACTGATCGACTTCAATTTTTGCGAAGCAATGCAAAGTTCAGTAGAATGACGAATTACGAAACTTTGGTATTCCAATGAACGCGAAAATATGATATGAAAAAACTGCCATAAAAATGGAATGGATCACGAAGTAAAATGTGTAAAGAGAAGTAAAGAAAATCAAAGGGAGCGAGAGAGATACGAGAAAGAGAAAAAAGGTAAAGTATACTTGAGCCAAATGTCGATACACGATGTTGTCAAGATTTCCCATGTGTGCTAGGCGGATTACCACTTTCTCTAACAACGTGAGCCTGCGATAAACCATTTCCCGTTGAGCTCTATATTGTTGGTGCAAAGGTGTAAACATGTATACATATTGTATTTTGTTTTTTTATTTCCGAAGTTCCGTACCTAAGTATACGTTGTTTGCGCTGCGAGACAAATTTACTCAGTTATATTTCGGGAAAATATCCCCCGGTCTCTATTGCGAGGAGACATATTTTCTTCTCTATAGTTGTCTTTGGAGGTAACAAAGTTGTCGGAGATAAAGATACAAAATCATGTACAAAGTGGCCTAGAAGTTGTATCCAAGGATCACAAAAGAGCGTGAATTTCCGGAGGAGGAAGTTGAATTTTCTCTTCGGGATTTTGCACAATATTCGAGGACATGTGAAAAAATGAAGAATTGTATTTCGACAAGACTCCTTCTCAAACTTTTCACCTTGTTACGAATCCACTCTTCGATTCTTCAGTTCCCGTTCTTTCGCATGTCCGCGAAAAAGTGGTGTATCTAGATAGCTATGAGTATAGTTGATCCAAGAGTGTGCTCTCGAAAATAAAATAGCCCGCAGCGATGAACCAGGGGGGAATGGACAGGACATGAGATGGGCTAAAGGAAGGGGATTGTATGCGGATGCTGTGCCCGCGGATCGAGGGCCAAAAGGTCGAATGCTGCTGGTCTCTCGCGACCATGTATCACCTTTTATTAAACGATAAATCGACGTAACGAAGCCTCCTATAGAGACGTATAGTTCGGGGGTGACCAACCGAATATGTGTGTACGTGTGTATAGGACCTCCTCGCTCTTCTTCTTGCACGCCTACACTGTTCCGTTGGCCCCAGAAGAGCTAAGCGACTCTTCGAACCATGCCAACATAGAGGGCTTTCTATGAAACGTTGACCATGTCAAAATATCTAGTTCTTCAATATCCAATATTTCGTCATTTTTTCTTCATCAAAAATTTCCTTATTCCTTATCCATACTCTGTGATTATCTGGTGATTAAGTTTTTATAAGCACGAACAAGTGCTACTGAAAACGCAGAAAGATTGAAGAAATTAATTTGATGCTGGCCACATTGAGAAAATAATATCGTTGAATCAATGAAACGCAGCGAACAAAATCAATTTTTTGGTTCAAAAATAATGTTGTGACAGTGACAATCCATCGAATAAAGTGGCTGCAGGAATCAAATATTTGTTGAATAAATATGTTTCATTCGCTGCCTCTGATTGTGGAAAGCAATGCAACATAAGAGTAAAAGAAGATTTTAGTTTGGATTACAACGACGTAAGAACTTGACCCTTAAAGCAATTTAGGTATTGGTCTAATCGGCATGGAATGTGTCATGCATTCATTGACGTTGTATAGGGGCAGACAGAGGGACGTGAAAAAGAAGAGTGTGAGGATTTTGGGAGGTCTGCCGATGGCAGTAGCGCCGAAGCGGAGAGCGCGGCAGTTCGCTCATGCGAAACTACATAGCGAAGGAGAGAGATGAGGGAAAAAGAAGTGAGTGAGACAGATAGGGCGAGTGAAAGAGGCGAAACGACGAGGGTTGAAAAAGACGAAAGTATAGAAGAAGGAAGAGGATGAAGAAATGGAGAAGGAGGAGGAGGAGGAGAAGGAGGAGGAGAAGGAGGAGAAGGCCGAAGGGCGAAATATATCGTACGATCCTTTGTACTTCCGCACCCGCTCGTTATTTCGAGCGCCCGCCCGGCGAGAGAGAAAAGAGCGGAAAGAAAGGCCGTGGGGTCCCCTGTGCTTGCTCGGCAACGACACTCAGAAAAAGTGTAGCCGTGGTAGTAGTAGTAATACAAGCAGTAGTGTTAGTAGAAGTAGTAGTGGAAGTCTGTATTTGGACGCGATGTGATCTCGACGTGGCAAAAGAAGAGACGAAAGACACGAAAAGCTACAGCACACTTTATTACGATGCCCGAAACACCAAGTAGCAGTAGTGTACTCTCTGTCGCCGAGGTGGCACAACCCGCGACGACGACAACGAGCAGTACGAGAGCTCTGTCTCTGACAAAAAAGAAGCAACGTAAATGATTGAGAGAAAAGGACGGAAAATTTTAATGAAGCGTTTCATCATGGAAATTTATTGAACTTCTCATTTTGCTCTACGGGAAAAATAAATATTTTATAAATTATAAATATTTATTGAGCTTGCATTTCGACCAGACGCCTTTTTTCCCTTAAAACTGTGAATCAGTTACCGATTCCGCTCAAATTTTCAAAAGCAAACTCCTTCCGCACCGTTCGCCCCATCGGAATGAAAAGAGTCTTAACCCAAATTTGCGATTATTCTTCGTGGGCTAAGACCCTTTTTATTCCGATCAGACAAAGAGTGTAGGAGGATTTCGTTTTCGAAATTTGCCACTAGCCCTCTCCTACTCATGACAGCTCAGTCGATATGAATCTTGGCTTTAATAAAATATATACTACAGCCTATGAAAAAAAATTCCCCCATAATATCTGAAATCACAATCAACCTACTTGACTTGTCGATGTCTAATGGTTCCGGGTAGCTACTCAATTTTTGCGAACGAAGATAAAGAGAACATGTTGTATCAATAATGTACGGTCAACAGGAAGGTTTCAAAGCCTGAATGCAAATTAAACCTTTTCGTTTATGGCTCTTCATTTTGAAACGTAAATTACGAAATATAATACCGGATTGTCATTATTTCAATGCTTTGTCATTAGCGAACAAGGGAATAGAACGATATACATTAAGAGTGACGATATATACGTGTATAGTTGTATGGATATGGTCTATGAGTTGCGAAATGACCTCTCGGAGCTGCGTTAGCACGGTCCGTTCTTCCCGTCGAATCGAGCAACGTTGCATAACATAGCAAATACACAAATAGATAAATTATAAAGGACGTATATTTTCGTTTGAATAAATGCTTGAAAAGCCTTTGTGATTTTAAGCATTCTCAACGCATCACACATAAAGCCTTTAATCAGAATTCCAATAATATCTCATTAACTCGAACCTATAAATTGGATCCTCGAATCTGTAATCATCGGAAATGGGCAGATATGTGTATATCGTGAAATTATAACAAAAAAATGAAAGCATTAGATGTACAAAGTGTTTTTTTTTTTAAATTAAATCTAGTTTGGAACGTTTTCCTCTCAACAAGTTTGTTTTTTCTTGTCCTGTCAAACGTACGTCGTTTTCGTGAACTTGAATATTTAAAAATCAATCTCAGTTATCTATTGATAATTGATATCAATAGATATTGATAGAAACATGAATAAATAGAGGTGACGTCACCTCTCCCTTGCTTTCTTGCCCCTTTCGTCGTCGCCGTTCTGGCGGCTTCTTAGCATTCGTTTGGTGAATTGAATCATAGGGCTTGTGATCTGGGTTAAGCGCCCTTGCGCCGCAGCCCACGTCATCTTTCCTTTCGGGAAAACTCGCGTGAAAACCAACAACGGTGAACGAGACAGAAATTGGAAAAAAAAAAATTTGTACTCTCTAAGAAATTCACTGAAAATGAAATTTTTTTTGTTCAATTTAAGTTTGAGAAGTAAATTGATGAACATCGAATCAACGCTGAATCGGATTTTAAAAAAACCTGGAACTTTACGTCAAATTTTAATTAACCGTTGCGGGTAAGAAAATTCTGCACTGATTTTTGGAATGCGGTGTACATTCATTTTCAGTAAAACAACGTTTCATTGAAACTTTAGTATTTTCGTGTCTTGTGTTTTGTTTGCAGAGGGTATATTTGTTGGTGAACTGAAATGGAAACACAGCTCTGGTTCTGTGTTCCTATTAATTGTGCACGAACGCCTTCTTTCACTACGACTATGTTTATCCACGAGCTAAATGTAAATAGAACAGTGAAGCTAGATGTTGTTGATTTATGATACAAATTGGCTTTTGAGATTATAAACATTTGAGAAGACTAAATGCATTGTGTTATGGAAATATTGATCCAAGTTTATTTCTCCCATTCATAAAGATTGTGCAACGGAGATGGATATAATTAATGATGATGAGGATGAATGATAGTAAATCATTGTCACGAAGTTGCGAGTACGGATACAAATGCATGGTTCTTCGTCGGAGACTCTATAAGAAAAGGGGAGGAAGATGGTGGAAAAAGAGATAAGAAATTGAGAAAAACTGTCTCGAAGTAATGGCGACGAATGCCTCAACGCTAATGTTGTTTGCGAAAGATGTATTCGCGTATCCGACAAAAAGCGACTCTTACAAATTAATCCTACGACCTCAGCGGGTCTCGCTGAGAACTTCTCATCCATTGTGGATCTAATAGACCGAAGTCTTGTTATGAAAAACCTCGAGGAATATTGTTTTATCCCGTCTAAATCTTCAATCCTTGTACTTTTTTTTTCTTAGTATGAGATAAAGTAACTGGGATTCAGGAAAAAACAACAGGAATGCTGCTGGTTTCTCTGCACAGTCTTAAGAAGAAGAAAAAAGCAGAAAGAAAGACGGAGAGAGACCGATAGATGGAGAAAGAAAAAGAGAGAGAGAGAGAAGACGAAGATGTATTGCCCGAGCGATGATGAGACGTGTGAGCAGCTAATCGATCTTTTCTCGCGCGTTTCAGCAATTTCACAACGCCAGACCGAGCTGAAAGATGAAGACGGAAGTGTAAGAGGATGTCGAGGAAAAATGAGCCAGCGTTTCGTTTTGGAGTGAAAATAACTCGGCTGTAACGTCACTATGACCCTCGCAACTTTTATATCCCGATAAAAACGAAAAGTTTCCGATAAATTTTACGACGAAGATCAACAACTTGAGACACAAATAATAATAATATCCTGGTCAAGTTGTCTGAAAATCCTTGAATTAAGAGCAAGAAGAAATAAAGAATTGTGTGCTCATCTAGCTTCTGAATTCGAAGAGGCAAAAGGTCTTGGAGCGAAAATGCATGTTTTTGTTTCGAGTTCCATCAGCGAGATCGGAATAATAAAAAAACGGCGGGTGACGTAATCAACTTACCAAAAGTTCCACAAACTGATATTAAACGTTTCGGAGATGATTTTTCAGCCTTCAAGGACCAGTTACAGGTTGAACTCTTCAACAACCAAGCTGGTGCTTTTGGTGTAAATCGCTAGATTTTCACGTACATACAGATATGTAAGTTTACGTTGCGAAAAGGAGGAATTAACGGTCGACACGTGGTTTAGACAGGATTGAAAGGATGTATACGTGTATAGAGAAATATAGTACGATTCACCAAACTTGTAAAGCTCGGGTGTACGTGCTCGGTTTCTCTTCGGCGCGTAATACGTAACATTTATATAAATATGTGTATACCCATATATATATAAATATATATATGAATGTGCGAGTATATGTATGCGCGTGTGTAATGTATTTCGGAAGGGAAAAGTTCCAGCAGGCGGAACAGACTTGGACGTAGCGTAGCGATCGTGCCATGTACAAGCAAAAATGCTCTCGAAGAGCATCGTGTGCGAATGTGAAAGAAGGGTGGAACGTTGTATACACTTGGTATGAGAGACGCAAAAAGAGACGGAGTCTTTGTTGGAGTATGTGAAATCGTAGGGAATTCAGAAAGGACCGGCAAAACGAAAGAGAATATTACGGGCGTCCGGTGGCCGCAGAGATCGTTTCGAAATCGGTAGCCCGTGAAACGGACACCGTGTCAGAACACACATACCCGGGCGCGTCTCTAGTCTTCCCCGGTTCACGTTCAACACCTATCTTTCCTATCGGAATTTCAACTCGCTTTCCATCGCTTCTTTTTATCTTCTTCCATGTACGTACACACGTCACGCTTCGTCCACTTGTCTTGCTCTCGGTCTTGCATGGCAAAAGAATTGATTTCACGAACTAGAAAAGAGAACTATAAGTGAAAGAAGTATAAGAGAGACAAAGAGATAACCTAATGGCTGTATTTTCTGATAGAATCGTAATTTGGATTGCAGATACTTTGTATGTATGCGAAACTACGAAAAAATTTACTGGACCTGGAAATGGAAGAAAGGGAAATATTTCAATCGATACTAACTGGAATGACGGAGGTTTTTTCTTTTTTAGCAGAAGGATATGGTCGAAAAACCATCGATGTTTCGTTTACTCGCATTTGAATCCTTCTATATTTCCGAAAATGTTCTCTCTATTTCTGCTTCCCTTTCTGCCTCGCAACCGCGCTACCTCTTCGTCGTCTATGTCCCTATCTCTCTCTCTCTCTCTCTCTCACCCACTGTCTTTTTTTCTCGATGTATGCTTCCGTCCCCAGCGGACAAAGTCCCACGGGCATTTGCGGTGCTCGATCGAAAGTGTGGTTGCAGAACACCATGCTGGGCTGATTCCCTGTCGCAGCGCGAATAAGAGACGAAATGGCAAACGAGGGAGGGATAGAAAAATCAAAAAAACAGCTAAACCTAGATGGTGAACGGGCATGAGTTGGACCGGTGCAAGAGGATATTGTGTATATACGAGGGTATGGGAACCATAGATAGCAGGGTGGTCCGCTATTCCCTGTTTTTAATCACTTTGCACGCAGCCAATGACGCGGAATTGTAGCCATGGTTCGAGGGAGAGTAAGGGTTTCGCATCACACCCCGCAATATCAGTATAGGATAGAACACGTGGTGTACGCGGGATTTTGCGGAGTACGAAGAGAAGAGACCGCAGGGTTTTGTGGATGTGTTTGTAAGGGAGAGAGGATTGTACTATATGGGTGGACCATGGACGACGCGTCGATGGTAGATACGAGGGATAAACCCAGAGGACTCGGTGATGCAGACACTAGCCCGCTCTCCGCGGACTGAAGAGGATGTGTGGCTCGAGGATCCGGTGAAGGATGGGACTAGGTACGTTCGACACATCCGTATACAGAACGTGCAAAGGTTTGCGAGAAACAGTATGGATACATGCAGTTGCAGAAGTTAAGCCCGAGCTTTTGAGAATAGTAAAGAGCACAGCAGAACTTTGAAGGGATGAGCTCTAACGTATTTTTTTCTCTGATGCACTATTGAGCCATGCGAGTGAAAAGTGAGGGTGATAACTCGCAAGCCTTTCAAGTAGCCTGTAGCTGCAACTACAGGGTGAAGATCAATTATCGCGAGATCAACGATACATCGCAGAGAAAAATAATCAACAACTTTTGTTATCTTGACGTTTGTGCGGTCTTATTATCTTCAATTTTTTTGCGAATGAACTTTGAGACAATCTGTATGTGAATATAGAAGATGGATAAGAGCGAATGGCATACACACATGCAGATTGATCGAAGTACACCGGCTGCTAGGAAGGCACTGTATGGCACAGTAATGTTGCTCGTGTGTGGAGAATGCGGTATAGAAACTATTGGATGAAGAGATATAGCTATACAGATATAACTCTACGTTGGATGGACGATGGTCAGCATAGCTACTCGAAACTTTGGGCTCCTCCTGTATTCCGTTCGTAGTGCTCTATTGGATATAAACCCAGTACAGATAGAAACTGCGGGGATTGCGTAGGGATGCGGGAATCATTTAGGGTGGAGATGGGAGAGATTCTCGTTAAATTGCATGGCACGTCCATGTGTGTATGCCCGGAACCGAATGAGAACGTACGATCCCTGCATGTCGATACAAACAGACGGACAACTCGATTGCGCAAAATATGTTACCTCGAGGTATAAGAAAAATATCGAGGAGAAAAATCCATTATAGATATGTTTGTATATAGTTTTCAAACTGAATCTACGGAAAATACTGATTTCGTTTGTTTCATCGTTTATATTCTCCAAGATTTATAGCGAATGTTGGCGGCAAAGCAAAATGTCTGCGCGCGAATTATATTGCTATTTGAAACTGTACACGGTGGGCAATGATATGCACGATACGTCGTTGAAATGTTGACTATTAAATTCAAACTGTGAGTCGCAAAATAGTTACAGACCATCATTTCTTGGACAGAGAAATCGTTGAATATTACAGCCATCGATAAAGTGGACCTCAAGCATTTGATTCATTGGAGAAAGAGCTATTGCGAACGATCCATCAACAGTTCGGACAGCCACATTATCTTTCGTCTGTTTGATAACATGCTATAAATACTTGTTCACTGATCTAGCAACCGGAGATAATTTGCAGGATCAGTTTTTTCTTCATAACCTTTTTCTTGGAAGTTATTAGATCCTTTCTTTTCACAATGAAGAACATTGAAGTCCACAATGAACAAGGAGTTCCTTTGACTTGAATTTTCTTGCAAAATTAAAAATCTTTTATTAGAGAACGAAGAGCCTAGGGCATAGTGTTCGAACCACCGGAAATTGTGATCAGAAAGAAAAAGCTAAAAAACCGATGAACAGCATTAGATAAATTTCAGAGCATCACGAGCGTTAATCCACGCTCGTTTAGAAATAAACTTTCATCTTAATTACAGCATCACAACTACCGTCTCAAGCTAAAGAAGGTATATTTTGTTCTTCCTGAAAAAGCCTTTGTCTGTGTTCCCCTCATGAAAAAGTTGATGCCACATTAACTTTTACTCTTCCCTTTTTCTCTAACGCGTCTTAATCTCCGCTGCGTTTTCCTCTTCTGATGTCGGATGGGGTGAGATGAGAAAGATGTAATCGGAAAAAAACAATGGAACGAGAAAATCTACGAACGGGGCAACGAATTGAAGGTCGGGTAATGAAAATATCTACGCTCGAGAAACGCACAATTCTTTGCATCTTTCTTTTTTTTTTAATTATAGAAGCTACATCTTTGCCAAACACAGCACCATGGTTTTTTTGATCTTTCGTGAAGTTCTTGATACGTCAAATTGTCTGATGATCATCCAACGACCATTCTGGTAAATTCCAGGGACTTTTTATTCCCCGAGAACCTACGAGGGTCTTATTTTTTAAACTTAAGAGAGAAATGGGTGGAAGGTAAATGAATATCAGGTACTTTTGCAATTTATCGATCTCCCTTTCGTTAAGAGCTTATTTATAGCACATCGCGAATACTTCTACGGTAAAAACCGCAATTAGTAAATATATAGTATGATTGGGAATCGTTCGCTCGAAAACAGATGGGATGTCACGCATGAGATCCGGCACATGAAACCAAGGCGATTATGCTTCAAAGTGAATCTGTCCTATGGATGAATACGGTGCCTCCATCAGACAGAACGAGTAAGAGAACACTTTACAGCTTACAAGTCTTCTCGAACGTCCATATACGCCAAAAAAAAAAAAACAAGGCACCCACATGAACGCAGCACGACGAGAAATTGAATCGATAACACCATCCTTCTATGTGGGACCCACCCTTCATCAAGACCCCCGTTCGATCTCTCGTGCTCTTCTCCTCTCTTTCTCATCACGCTTCCGGTCACTCTTTCATCCCTCTGGCGAGACCAAACGCCGCCACGATTGCCACAGACCGGTGGCTACATCTACCTAATCCTATAATTGCACTGATTAACTGATCGTTCGCTTTTCTGCCTGTCGCGAATTCTACTGTGCATCCACTCCCTCATTTACCTCTGGCCAGAACATCGCTCAGACAAAACGAGCGAGAGGATCCTCTTTGTGTTCATCTTGTATCGATTTTACGAGTTAATTATACGAGCTTTTCAAAAACTTACTTTCAAATTAGTCAAAGTTTAATCAACCTGACAGATTAAGACAAAAGGTTCATGTCAATAATAATGATGCTACAATAAAGAAGATTTTTCATAAATTTGGAATTGAAAAACTGATGTTATGATTAAGCTCCGAGGATAGGACTATCGCACAATGGAATTTTCCCGAGATATTGGCAGGCAAATTTTTTTGATGAACAACCACAGCCACTAAACAAGAAGTGAATGAATCTTAAAACTATGGTCATCAGTTGAATATCCACTTTATACGTTTCCCATAAGTAAGTGGGATCGATCTATTTACAGGGCAGTTCGATCTCGCAATAAACAAATGGTAGTGGAATTAAAATAACGGTTTAGATAAGACAAATTCAGGTTTAGACCAAGCATCATAAAGAACAGACATTCATTCTTAATAAATTTCGTTCTTATAATAAAGTCTTATCTATTTATTCTGTTCCGTTACTGAATTGAATCCTGCATGTATAGGATAGCATCATCAGGATACAGAGGCCACACCGGAAGCCACGAGGCTCTTTTTACAACCGACAAAAGTCTCTCAACTCCCTGTCCTGCAACCGGAAGATCGTCGCGGTGACAAGGACAATACGACGTTAAAGAAAGAGCAAACGTTTCGGACTTGAGCAAAAGGATAAAGAGGAAACAAAGAGGAAAAAAAGAGAGTAGAGATTGTGTGATCTAGAAAAGAAGGTGGTGAAACACCGTGACGATGAGAACACGGTGGGACAAAGAAAACGAAAGAGAAAGAGAGGACGGAAGATAGAGATAGGAGTGAAGACTTATAAAGCTGAGAAACGAAAAAGATCCTTCGCACTTGGGCTTCTGTGTTCTTGACTTCGTGTGGCGCTGGCGATTTCACCGAGGATAGAAACGCACGACGTACAACGGTAGGGGGTGTCGGTAGCAAACAATGGCGGACGTTTTCTTGGTACTGAGAGACGAGGGGATGAGAGTGTTGTAGACCGGCGAAAGACGACGGATGGGCTTGGTGAAAGTCACTTGGCACTGGACGCGAACAAACCAGAGAGAAAGAGAGAAGCTCAAGACGAGCTCAGTCGGGATGGTAGGAAAAGCCGTGAGATAGACGCGAAGATGAAGCAGATATCCGGTTGAGGAGTCTGCTGATAAGAAGAGTGGAAAGAAAACGGTAAGTGAAGTTGGAGGCAGAGGATGAGAACAAGAGAATGAGACGAAATACGAGGCGAATGAGGGTAGCATGAATGGGGAGACATGTATATAAATATATATATATATATATACAGAAGACAATAGCTTTTGGAGTAGTTTTAATCGACCAAAGGGAAAGGGGGGAAGCTGAGAGAGTGGCGGTGCAACGTAGCGGATTCGATAATCCACCTGGAGAATCGCTATATTATATTTTTTCAGACGTTTCTTATCATTTTACATTAAAACATCTTAAGCCGGTATTTGGGAACATATAGACCGTGATCTTAATTGATAACAACTACGACCCTTAAAGCAATGCAGTTTTAGTAATCTGGAAAGTATTCAAAAAGCGGAGTTACGAGAAATGCCTTTTCGTACTCGTCATCAAATTTTCAAGACTCGTGTCCCGACTATTCTGGCTAAAGGAGGTTTGGATTAGCGTCAGAGACAGAAGGAGATCGAGTGAGAACGCGAAGGTTGAGGGGTTGGAAGAGAGTCTTGCGGCCAGTGTCGGTTGGGCCAACTGGGTAAACCTCACCGCACTTGGCTCTTCGCTCTCTTACTCCGTCCCTTTCTCCCCGCTGCGTTGGCCCCTGTGGCAGTGAGGCTTCCGTGACTGCCCTCCTCCGCCTCAACATGGGCTTTCATTGCTGCTCCCGGTGGTCTCTAACTTCGAGGCCCTCCATCAGAGTTTCGAAGGCAATTTATTAAACAGACAGCGAACCTCCAGAGCAGTAGCACTACCAGTCGACGTCATATAGACATCGCTGCCAAACTGAGACACCAGAAGATGAGGGAGGATGATAAGAACGGTGGGTGGGTAAGCGAATCCATAGACACAGCCAACGTATCGTATTAGAATAATTTCATAAACGTTGAACGACAGTTCAACGTTACCGAGCCACCAGCCAAATACGGTTCCTCTTTCGCTCTCATAACCCTCCATAACTCCTTCGCCAATATACTATATACCCCCGTACACATAGACGATACATATATTTATCGAGCCATACATGTACACCGTACACTTCAGTCGCCTCCTCCCTTCTGTCAACTACGTAACGCCTGGGCCAACCCTCAGGATTATAACTTTGGGACTTCCGGTTCTGTCCCGTTCTCTCCTCTAGCACCGGTGACACAAAGTTGCTTGTAATCTGCCTGGCCATATGCATATCCGTCATAAGGCATAACCTTGTTTAACCATCCCTTCCAATACACTCGATGTTCACTGAATTTAATTCCTTTCTTTTCAACTGTTAGCACGTTCTAATAAGTTACCGATTCATGAACTTTATGAACTTGAACCTTTTACCACCTCTCGTAACATGGAAGTTACTATCTGTTTAAGTGTCAATTTGGCTCAGGGGCGGAAAGCAGTACAAGTGTATCGTGCAAAATATTGAAAACTGGAGCTTTTGGAGTTTCTGGTACTCTGCTGAAAATCTCATAAAACCCACATCACCATATCAGACTGAACAAGTCACGGACGAAAAAAATGTAAACTATGCTGAAGACGGTGCAGCGTCGTTACATTATTTTTGCGAGGCTACGTGCGTTTATTTGACTTTGCAGATGGAGTGTCGGAAGATAAGAAAAGCTTTCGCTGAAAATTCTAATCTAAAACACGTTTTTCCTCACACATTTTCAGTTCCAGATTCTCCGAAAGTGTGATACGCACTTTGGCGTTACAGTGAATAGAAACGCAGACTAGACTAGAACGGTAGATGGATATAAAATGCGACAAGCAAAGAAAATTGCAATAGAAAAAGAAATGGGAAAAAGGAAGGAAGGAAAATGTATCTAAGCTCTGTTTAAGGGGGTGAGTTATAAGTTACATCCTGGGGATACGAGAGCGGCGTCGCGAATCACCCCAGGGAGTAGTTTCACCAGTTTTCGTACTTCGGTGCGAGCTTCCGAGAATAGTATCTTCTGTTATAAACATTTATATATATATTTATATATATATATCTATCCTGGGTAAGAAGAAGAATAACTGCAGAGCAGCGGAAGAGTTAAAAAGACGAAAAAAAAAATGTTAAAGCATGATTGTAGCAGTAACCGATAAAGCCATCGTCGTAACTCTGCCGCCGAGTTCCCGGAGAAATTATTATTTTATATTGCTCTGCGCACGCGTGAGGCCGCAACTTTTCGACTCGTCGGTCTATCACCGCGAGCATAGGAAAGTAAAGAACGATAAAGGGAAAAAGAACGGAGAGAAACAATGTTCCGTAACCTTCGAGAGAACCCGTGACGCATCCCACGAGTCAAAGTTCGAGGTCCATGGTTTGACTCTACTTTTGTTGGTATAAAGGCGGGGGAGCGTCTCACTTGTTTGCTTAACTTTGGTCCTTTTCTCCGGGGTTCCTTCAAATGTGGGAATAATGTAGGAAGTCCCAATTGCTTCTCACTCAGCAAGAAGAACACATGCTGACTTGAGACTTTTGATGGACCACGTATAGCAATAAGGAAACAATCGGCGTGAGGGGAAATATCACACATAGTTCACTTATTTTGACACTATTTCGCAATATCTTTTATCTTCATCTCCTTTCACTGAAACAATATTTGATCAACTGATAACTGTTTTCTAAGTAAAAAGAAAACAGGTATCGTTTTTCACTCTCTTTTTGAATGACATTTTTTGCTATTCATTCCAAGGGACCTATCAGTAATGTATAAGCAAAACGAAAAGAACGAAAATAATTCAACAACGATGACAACCTCGAAGATACGCTCTAGTTTCGCGACTTCTCCCTCTCTCATCCCCTGTCTCAATCGACCCTTATATCAACTATCTTCGTCTTTTGCTACCTTTTCTCTTTTTAACCTACGCAAGTTCTCTCGACTTTTTCCTCGTAAAGGATCCTCGACTATCCGTAGAAGATTGAGAGCGACAGGAATAAGAGTGAACGAGTAAGATGGTACCCTTGTAGATCGCCCGAGGCGCCGAAATGCCAGATCTCTCTCTCTCTCTCTCTCTCTCTTTCTCTCTGTCTTCTCTCGCGGAGCCCATCGTCCTCTCCAATAATATAATATCCAATAGCTTTCCCTGTGGAGATGCCATCACGCGAGCCATTTCCACGCGAACGAGCGAAAATCAATGCGCAACGACGACTACAGAAATGGTCGAACCAAAAAGCTTATGTGTCTATATATATGGATAGATATAAATGAAATAAAGTCTCTGAGAAAAGCGAAGATGGGTTTCGTGCTATATGTAATATAGGTATGAGAAGATGAGGCTGGTGAATCGGGAGCAAACACGCGGGGGTGTGAGAAAGTGAAAGAAATAAGCGTCGATTCTCTTGCCGTCGGCGAAATAATAATTCGTCTTGGCAGCTCTGAAAATTTCCGATTTTTCTCTGCGAATCGCTTGAACAGTCGTCATTCGTCTCTCTAGCTCTCTCTCTCTCTCTCTCTCCCTCTCTCTTCCTTTATATTCCAGGCCTTGTCTCATTTCGTTCCACGTCTACAGCAGTACATGTCCCGTGTTTTCATCACCAGAGCTCAACTACCGAGTCACTATGGTTCGGTCGAATGACTTATGACAAGAGATTGCGAAAAACATACAATCGAAAAGCATCAAAAGCTGATGCGAGGATGCTTCTATATCGATTAGAATTTCCTACAGCCGTTCCGGAGTTAACGCCCCTCAGTTTTTGCGATCATCAATTTTTGTATTTCATCCTTTTTATCACGTTCCTTCTTTGCCGCGTGGCTCACTTTAATTCGCAATAAGGACTGACCACGTTTTCGGTAATATCGAGAAAAATAAAAATGAGTGGAACGAATTCGATGGAAACGCGCATTCACTGATTCTATACTTTGAATTTCTTTTATTTTTCGTTAATTGGTTCTTTTCGAGTTTCGGGTCAATTATTTTTTTATGACTGAACAAGGTCGCTGTTTTCACGAACGAATCCTCATTTCGGTGACACGAATGCACATCGGTGACTTTTTTTTCACTATGAAGATACAGGAACGAAGAATTCTCTTCGTCTTCTTTATTCCTGACGATTTACACGTCAACGTAGATTCACGATACGGCGCACGATCGTACACTTTTCTATCGTACTACTTACAAGTGGAGAACGATAATAAAAATTTCGTACATTTATATATGTATACATATATACAAATAAAATATCGATGTCATGTACGAGAGGGCGTACATGCCGTATAACTTTTTTTACCGACCATTTACTATCGTAGGAGAGCACGAAGACGCAATATATCGCAAGACCACAATATCCTCGATATGCTATTTTATCTCTGTAGCTATCGCGGTAGAGTGCACAATAGGATAAATATAAAATCGAGTGTGCAGACAGAAAAAAAACCGACTAAGCATAAATCGTAATGTGAACGAAAAATATATAAAAAAACGATGTCGAAATACATTGTTATACTGATTGCAAAAAATGAATCCGAATTTTCAGTTCTGACTTTTTACACAAATCATGATTAGTCCAAAAACGTACGCTGCATGAGATGAAACTGAGAAGTACAGCAACAAGGAATGAGAAAAATGAATATCATATTATTTGCATATGAAATAGTCTTGATAAAGAGCAATTGTCTTGAACTAAGGGTTTAGATTTTAATTAATTAAATTGAAATATTGAAAGGTCAATAATTATTATCATATGTTTTGTGATAAAAACAAAACTCGATAAGAAGATAAGAATGATGAATAACAACAAAGGAGAAAATTGATGTAACATGTCATGTAGTTATGAAAAAAATAGTGATAATGAAGAAAAATAAAAGACTTACCGGATTCCGAGACACACGGACTGCCACGATTTGATCTATCGGAGTTTCTGGAGCTGGCGGTTGAGCTCGTGGAGAATGCCGTTGCTACAGAGCACTCAGAGACACTTCGTCTCTTGGATAAAAGAGCGGTCGCAGCAGCAGCAGCAGCGGCTGCAGCGGCGGCTGATCCGCACGATGAGCCGGTCGGTGCGCTCGAGCTTAGACCATGCAAACCCGCGTGCAATCCATGATGTAAACCCGTCTGGGTCGTTAGCTGCTCCAGCCGACGCTTCAGGAACCTGTGCTCGCGCGACAGCTGTTCCTTGTGCACCGCTTGTTTTCGCTCTCGCTCCTCCAAACTCTGCCATTAAACAAACAAACACCAGGCGTTCCTGTGGTTCAGTTTCGGTGATTATCCCGAAAGATAGGGATAGAGGGAGGGCTTATTTTACCGGAATGTGGCTTTTCTTGCTAACTACGCTACATCACATTTGCATATAATCGACTATTAGGTCTGCTATTAACGTATTACCATTGTTTATAATAATAAGGCACGGTGAGAAACTTTCAACTTACGTCCTCTTCATAGCAGATTTTTTCTTTTACCACTTTTCAGAAAACTGTCAACAATTGTTTGAATTGTTTTTTCAAATCTTCATTATATTTTGTAATAAGTATTCTTCATAATTTAATTTCGTAGAAGGTCGTACGGCGAAGGGTTATTCGTGTAATGAAACAACGTCAATGTGTACTGTGTCGCAAGCTCTCCATTCGCACTTGAAAATGATGGGAGTAAACAGAAACGATCAACATATACGAAAACATCAATGTGTAAAAACATGAGACCAAAACATTGCCGTATGTTGAAGGAGGACACGAGAAAAGAAAAATGTGTTACATTATTGTTTTATTTCGACGATAAGTTCGCGCAAAATGCGCGATCAAAAGAAAAAGCTCAGCAAGAAGTTTATGTAAGGAGAGAGACAACGAGATAGGTGAAAAAGATGAGAGAGTTCATGGGTTAACGCGAGTGAAGAGAGGACGGAAAAGATAGAAAATTGAAGGCAACGTGGAATATTGGTGTGTGAGAGCGATCGAAAGAAATAGGAAAAGAAAAAAGAGAGAGAGGGAGAGAGAGAGCAACAGGATCGCCGGGGGCCGGTGAATCGATTGACCTGGCCTTTTGCTACGTTACTACCGGTTCCACAGCAATGCTTTTGCTCTCTGGGAGAGTAGCTTCTGGAGGCTCTCATCTCGGCACACAGCACGACCAAACTTACTCGCTAACTCAGTGAAGCATGAGAGGTTAGACGCGAGATTCGCAAGGATGAAGCTTTCGCGTTCAACTTGGTCGTCCATCTCGTTCGATCTTCTTCTCTGTCTTTTTTACTCTCTTTCTCCCCCTCTTTCTCTTTCTCATCACTTTCTCTCTAACTCATTCTCTTTTGACTCTCCGCGCTTGGTTTATCATCGGATTATTAATACGTTCACCTAGCCACGACGCTTGAAGATCCTTTAAGATCCCTCTATTTATATACCAGGGGGAAAGTGGAAAGATATGAACATATATACGGGGACGAGGTAAAGTTGTGAAGAGGCAAGCGAGCGAGATGGAATGGGAGAAGGCGAGGAAGATCCGTGATATAGATTGAACTCTAAAGATATATGTATGTATATATTTAGATGGAAAGAGAGAGGGAGAGGGAGAGGATGAAAGAGAAAGAGAAGATGAGGTGATTCAGAAAAGCATCGATAAGGTAGAGGATCGGAAAGAAGCTTCTTCTTCGAGAAAGGACGCTGGTGAAAACACATGGCTCTTGCATCCTCTTTAGACCTGCATCCTCCCCGTCTGTCCTGCTCTCCTCTCTTTGCGCCAACAACGTTAGGTCGCCTGAGATAAACCGCCTCGAAGCTGCGGCGCTGCCAGAAGTAGCGAAGGTGGAGAGGAAGGAGATGAGAAGAGGAAAAAGAAGGAAGTCCCACAACTTTGACTTATCAGAAAGAGATTAATCTCCAAAGGGCCCTTAACGCTCGTGTCTCGTTCGATTCACCAAGCCAAACACACGCAGTCTTCGCGACAACTTCGCCACAACTCGTTCGAGAACTTCCGGTCACAAGTTTCCCCGTTCAGGTAGAACCACAACATTTCGTCCAAATATTTGTCGGATGAGTAAACTTCTTAATTTCTCCATTTTTTTGAATATTCACGAAAAGTTTGCTCCTCAAAATACCGAGTTTCTCTCCAGTCGAAATTCGAGCACTATCAGTATCGATAAAATAAAATAACCAAGAAACGTTACACGTTCGGATTTTTATTGCTCTCGTTATATTTCTAAATAACAATATCCTAAAAGTACAATTTACATATTTTACTACACACCGACGATTTTACGTGTTATTTTACTCAACGTGGATCATCTGGAGTTACGAGTGTATAAGGAACTCCGAATAAACTGTACAGTAAAACGTGGCAGGATAAGAGAGTGTAACTTTTCTCCAAAGCGCGAGAGTGAAAGAGAGAGAGAGAGAGAGAGAGAGAGAGAGAGAGAGAGAGAGAGAGAGGGAGAGAGAATTGAAGGGATAATGCTAGTGAAGCTGGGATCCTACAAATTTACGTACTTTTCGGGCGCACTGAATAACTGTATATGAAAACACATTGAGAAGAGTTCTACATGTACGTATGTATAGCATTTTCCTGGAGTCGTTGAAAAGTTCCCGCGGCGTCTTCCCGCATACGATGCTTTTCGTTCGATATGAGTTTACAACAGAGATAAGGGTATTAAAGCTACTCAGTTCTATATTTCACGTAAATATGTGCATACACGTACGAATACACGAATAATCTAATATATATGTGTGCTATATGGCTTCGATATATAAATATATATGCAATAACCGTATAGTTATATAAATATGTAAACGATTATTCGCGCGGGAACAAGACGCCTCGTAAACTTTATCCACAGCCACTGTTTTCCTCTCACTCTCATCGACTTAAACTTTCTCCAGCTTTATTTCACTTCCTAGACTCTTTATTTTATTTCTACGGTGCGCCAAGAGCGCAGCTTAATCGAGAGTGGCATTGGGAGTGCAATGTCGTGGAGAATGCAAGAGCTTTCGTCCTAGATTTTCTCCTTTATCCGTCCGGTCATATCGACATACACGTCCAGAAAAGGAATAAACTTATTTGTCGATGAAAACCTCCAAGTCTTTACGCACATCGATGGAAGCTACTCCCGCGGATTAAACTTTTGGTAAAGTGGAAAGTAACGCGAACAAATGTATAAACACGTCATTTCATTCTCAACAAAACTAGGTTCTTGACGTTCCTTGAGGTTTCTTTTTATAATGAATAGGAAAATCGGGGAACTGAGCGTCGATGAACAGAGTACGAAATGGTTCTCCATGTGAGAAATGAAGAGATTTGTGGTCGAGTATACAATTGATTGATGATCGGCATTTTGAATTGCACTCGAGCGAAATGTCGACAAGTTTTAATTATCCTGTAGATAACGAGGGGAATTGGGGGCGGATATTGTTAAGGCGCTTCAATAATTTCTAAAAAGTATCCAATCACTGGCATATTTCAGCATTTCCACTTCAGCATAATATTACCATGAATCTCAGTTGAGTCTCGAATCGGGACAAGTTCACTTGACGTTATGTTCCGATCATTTACCGAGTCATAATTTCATATCCTAATAAAACAATTCGTGATTGAAAGCTGAAGACTTTTTTCAATTACGTCGTCCATCGAAAATGTGAAATGTGTGTATGGAAATAATTTGAAGTTTTTTTTTTACAACGTAACGACAAAACAGGATCTTATGGTGGACTTTGCTCGACATCGTTATAAAATATCTAGCGATTCTCGAACGAAATTAAATATTGCATTCAGAGCATCTCGAAAAATTGGAATTAATAAAAGACTTTCATGTTTCTAAGTGTGTGAAAAAAGTCACCGGTCGAACTCAAACTGCTTCAGGTAAAGCTGCTTAACTTGGGAGCTTGGAACCGATTGCATTCCCATCTTCGACAGCTCGTTGATGTTATCAATTACGTATTTTCTTGTTCTGTGATTGAATTGATCAACTATTTTGACGTTATTATTATATTGGGGAAAAATGGCGGATATAAAATGTGTAAAAATGTGTAGCATGGAAAATCACGATGAATTTCGTTAGAGTTTATTCAAATGTTTATTTTGTTTTTGCATGTGGAATTCGTAAGTTCTGAGGATTCGGAACACTCCCTACTCCTTCTCCTCTACTTTTACTGAGTCTTGTATAACACGTATATTTTCCTTCAAATGTATATATAAGGTGCAAAAAGTATCTTGTAAAAGAAACATGTAAAAA